>JAVJHY010084874.1:0-23229 GCA_035593235.1 Phascolosoma agassizii
TTTTCATCCACACACTATATACTGGAAGTCTTGCACTGAAAGTGCATAGTTTTGACTAACGTATTGGGACAATAAAAGTCACTGCCAATAGAGTTAAAGGTTGCGTTAAGGTTTCGGTTTGCGATCAGGGATTTGGAATACCAGAGGATCAACTCAAGGAGGTTTTTAACAAATTTGTCCAATCGAGCCATACTAAGAATGGCGCTGGTGGAACCGGTTTGGGGCTGTCAATCAGCAAAGAAATCATCGTGGCTCACAAAGGCCGAATTTGGGCCGAGAACGGTCCGAATGGCGGCGCTATTTTCTCTTTCGAAATTCCGACAAACAAACCCAACGCATCTTCGGCAGATCTAAAGGAAGATCCAAATAAACAAACCACTGTTAAATTATACTGTTAGTTTAGGTCATCCCCCAACAGGGATAAATCATTTAGTCCCAAGTAATCATCCAGAAAACGGTATTTTCAATCAAATCTCTTCCATTTAGGAGATAAATAACTTACGATTTTGCAAGGCTTTTTTTATGCGCAGGGGTGAGGTCCATATCGAGATCAAAACCGTTTATTCCCAAATGGGAAGGGGTTCCGAGTTTTACTTTTTCGTTCTCATCCGCGCCAATCTGGTTGACCATCCATCCTTCCGAATCGAATTTGAATATAGTTCTTGAATCGGCATGGTCGCCGTAGAAATTAGCAGCTCGCCTTTTGGGTGCCAGGATAGATCCACAGCTTTTCCATTTATGCTTGAGTTTCCAACCTGGTGATCTCTGTTGAAATCGGCCAAATCGATGAATTATATCAGTGTTTCAATCAAGAGCATATAACTGATCTTCGCGGTCCAATGTAAGGCGAGTTAGTCTCGAGAAAATAATCGATGCCTTGACCGCCCCGCGCGAGACAAGCCCGGAATAGGCCGTTAGGTTCATAAATCTGAACACCCCCAAGACCTTGGTCGGCTATAAAAACGACTCCTTCCTTGGAAACGATCATATCAGTGGGTTGGCTGTAAATGCCGTTTTTTGGTTTAAAGCTACCATCGTATGTAAATACATTTACGACTTTATCTAAAAATGAGCGCGAAAACGATTGTGATGCAATTCCGACTTGAAACGCAAAATTGATTTTGGCGCAGCTCCCTAAGTTACCAAATCTTGTAGCATTTCACATAATGTATCAAGGACTTCTTTTGGCTGAATTTCCGACATGTAATTCTTTTTGATCACTTTAAAGTTTTTTCGTCCCGGATACGGACCGGTTGTATCGGGATCTGTAGCTCCGAATAATCCGATGGTGGACACCTTTGTTGAACAGGCAACATGCATTGGACCAGTATCCGGACAGATGTATGCGTCGAGATAATTCATTAAGGCGGTTAGCTCCAAAACTGAAGTTTTTCCTACCCAATTAAATACTGATCCACATTCTTTTTGTAATCTTCTGGATATCCGCTGTTCTGATTCGCTTCCTGTAATAATAATAGCGCATTCCGGATATTTTCTATAGAGCAACTGACAAAATTCTAAGGCTTTTGAATACTCCCAAACCTTTTCATGCTTGAGAGGAGACCAAAATGATTTTTTGGCTACGGAATGGCAGCCTAAATGGAACCCTACCTTGAACTTGTATTTTACCGGGTCTACAGATTTTCGTATCCGCAGGTTAACCTTGTTGAAATGGTCTTTTTGGGGAAACAAGTCATAGGAAAAATCATAATCTGTTGATTTAATTTGGAAGGCTTCTTTTGTACAATTCAAAAATGAAGCAGAAACATGTTTTTCCGCATGGCTTTCACCGGTACTTCCAAGGCAGAAGCTCAGGGTAAATAATTGCTTAATGCAACGATAACCTTCTAGGATTTTAGTTGAGCAAATAACCCGGTGGTAATAACCTTGCCGAGATTGGAGCCATTCATCTGAAGGATTTAAGAATAGTTCATTCACATAAGGACTATGCATAAAAACTTCTCGGGATATCTCGCTAAATGATATAATATCGATAATAGGTTGGGAATAAGTATGAAATACCAGTCTTATCGATGGCGTTAGAAATAGGGCGTCTCCCAGACGTTTGGGAATTATCCAAGCAAATTTAATTGGTGGTTTCATTCGAATTGCTTTTGATATAACTTCGCGTAATATCCATTTTGAGCAATGAGGTCCTCATGATCTCCCTGCTCAATTATCCGCCCATTATCCATGACGAATATTTTATAGGCATCCCTGACCGTACTTAGGCGATGAGCAATAGCAAAAACCGTTCTGTTGGCCATCAAGCGGTCGAGAGCTTCTTTTATTAACTGTTCTGTAGCAATATCGAGTGCGCTGGTCGCTTCATCCAGAATTAAAATTTCCGGGTTTCTCAATAATGCCCTGGCTATGGCAATACGCTGGCGCTGACCTCCACTTAATTGAAAGCCTTTGTCCCCAGCCAGGCGTTGATAGCCCTGGGGCGCCTCCATAATAAATTCGTGGGCATTCGCCCTCTTTGCTGCGTTGATCACCTCGTCTTGTGATGCCTCTTTCATGCCGTAGGCAATATTATTAAACAGGGTATCATTAAATAGTAAGGTTTCTTGCATGACAATTCCTATTAGTTTCCGCAAAGAGGCAGTCTCGATATTGGGAAGAATAACATTGTCAATTCTGACTTCGCCTGCATCAGGGTCATAAAATCGCGCCAAAATATTAGCCAAGGTAGATTTTCCGCTCCCGGTTTCCCCCACAAAAGCTACAAGTTTACCTTTTGGGATTTCAAAAGAAATTTCTTTGAGCGAAAAAGGACTCTTATTGTCATAAGAAAAAGCCACATTGTCAAAGACAATTCGGTCCTTAAATTGCCTTAATTTGATGGGATTCTTTGCTTCTGGAAGCGAAGTATCCAAGTCGAGTAATTCAAATATACGCTCTGCGGCTGCGGAGCTTTGCAGGATATCACTGTAGGATTTGGTTAACCGTTTAGTCGGCGCGTAAGCCAACATTATCGCACCAACCAAAGGAAGAATTTGGCTAAGGGGAATGGAAAGAATGTAACAGTATAGGATAAATCCACAAACACATGCTATTGAAACGAATTCCATCAATGGTTTCATCACTAAATTTGCTTTTGAGGCCCCCATAACTTGACGGAAATACTTTAATCCTGATTCGTGAAACCTGACCTTTTCCTGTTCTTCGGTATGAAATGCTTTTACAACCCTCATCCCGGTTAAATTTTCATGTAATCGGGTGACCAAATGAGAGACCTCTTCAAGGGATTTGTAAGTGTATGCTCTCAATTTTCTACCCACAATCGTTATTGGAATAACATATAAGGGAAACAAGATGAACATGGAGATGGTCAAAATATAAACGTCATGCTTGATCGAAAATATAAAAATAAATACAATTGCGGCTAAAATTTCTATCGGGGCTGTGGTTATCTCCGCAATAGAATTTGAAATCGATCTTTCCACCGCAGCGGTATCCGTTGTACAGCGGCTTATCGTTTTACCTACATCCATTGTTCCAAAGAACTTCAGGGATTGTCTTTGGAGATTTGCAAATAATTCATTGCGGATATCAAGGATAATCCTTGAACCGACCCAACGCATGAGATAGCTATTGATATAACCGGCTGCTGCCTTAAACAAAAAGCAGATGGGCAGCCCCAAGATACTCAAAAGCATGAATTGCCACGACATCTTTCCCGACGGAATTGTCGTCGGTATGCCAAATTTATCGGCAATTCTTTGAATAATTCCCAAGGTACCATCGGTTTCTTCTTTCTTCTCCGGGACCACCTCTCTGCCCTCAAAAGGGCGAACTAAATCCGGAGTAAAATGTAAAACTCCGAAAAGTGATCCTCCGGATATAAAACCGGCCAAGATACCTATGATTAAGCGGAATTTGTACGGAGCGGTATATTTTAATAGTCTCTTGTAGATGATTATAGATTTCGTATACATTGAGCAATTCCAGGTAAACAGATAGGCTAATCAATTTAGGGCGATTAGGCAAGGTTAGAATAAAATATCAGCTATGGAAGTGAAGAAGATCATAGCCAATCACCATTTTTGGTTAATTTCTTGGATATTGTGTTTTCAGCTCTTTTCCGGTTGTTGTTTGGAGAGGCTAATCGTTAATTGCCAAAAAGATGGAAGGCTTTGAGCCGACCAGTGAATTCGCGTATTGGTATATGAAATCCCACCACATGAGGGTCCTGAAAGAATGGTTCTTCGGAATATAACCTGAAGCTTACTGAGTGAACTGGGTCAAAACTTAACTTACATCACAGCGGTTAAATCGGAGGTTTGGCACTTCGTCAAGTAGCTAGCGCTCTATTTAGCTTAAAGTTTCGGATTGACGATAGCCCTTTCGGTATTTCAGGTATCTTCATGAGCGAAAGGTGCTATGAATCTCGTTGTCGCTCACGAAGATGAATGAAAAGAGAAAGGGCATCGTGCTACAGCAGTACTCTGGCAATTTCCGCCGTGGAGTATGCCAACGAAAGCGAGATAAAAGCAGTCATGTCCGCACTTTCGTGGGTGTACTCGGTCCCACAATAGGCACAATCATTACAAAACTTTAAGTTTTTAAGAGGACTAATTGACACATAAGTGGAGTTGTCTGTTCCCGAGAAAAGGTCAAATCCAGATTTTTTTAGACTTCGATATACTCCCAATCCTTGATTGGCTCAAAAAGCTTGAATCGTTCTTTATTTCTAGGGTGAGATAGAATGGATTCGACGTTTACCTCGGGCAATACATCTTCGCCTATACCTTGCTTTACATAAATCGTATTGAACCCATATAGATTGGAGCCAACAAGCCGATATCCCTTTTTATTGGCCAACTTGGCCATGGCTATAGGTGAAGCCCCGTGGTAATCGGGATGTCTTCCAGGATAACGGTAGTTCTTGTCGCATGGCACAACAATGCTGTTTAATCCAAATTCAGTATGAGTCTCAATTACAACCACACGGGGCTGAATTACCGACAGTGCATCCCAAATCCAGTAATCGTTACCATCAAGATCAATGGAAACCAAATCGACTTCTCCAGAAAATCCCTGATCCTTGATTATTTGATTGATGTTTTCCCGCTGTATAAAGGCGTGGGCAAATTTGGGTGGGAATGCCCAAGTGTCTGGATGTTTTTTGTAGTAAGCGATTCCAATATCGATATTGCGTTCATTCCCGTCGATAAAGAGTCCACTCCAACCGAAGTTAACTGCGAGATTGGCACAATTGCTATTGATGCCATCGCCCGATCCGATATCTACAAATATTTTACTAGTTGCTCTTATTGCAGAAAAAATGTAAAGCAGAATGCCGTCTTCATCAAATTGTGAGTAGTTCCGAAAACCCGTTTCGCGGAGGTCCGATAGCCTTCCGCTGCTAGTCTCTTGTTGATAGTAGTTGAACAATTGTCTTTGGGCTACTTTCAATTCCGGGGAAAATTTAGCATCATGTTTATTCTTAAGCAGCAAGGGCTTCAATGCAGATTTAATTAAACGATTGAGAGCTTTTTTCAGTATCTTGCTCATAAAGTTATATTCTCCTGACCCTGCTTTTACCCCTTAAGCGGGTAGTTTTCTGAAGCGAAATTATACAGCAAATTATCAGGTTTTCGAAACTTTTTCTTTAATTTAAGCAGAAAATCAAATTTCCAATTTTAACTTAGAGAATGTTTAAAAATAGTTCACTCTTCTTGATGTCCCATGTTCAAGCCATCTTTTAACGGTTGCAATTCAATCGTCCAAACCTGGCCTAAATCTGAGCAATAAATATAAGAATAAAATATTTTAAAACACGCTCTAAGCCAACGATGTAGGCTAAACTAACGCTAAACCATATTGAATCCAGAATGCTGACAGGCTCTACCGCTTAAGCGGGTAACCAATCCATTTGGAATTTTTACGATAGGTTTACGGAATTTTTCATTATTTCGTCCATTCACAAATCATGATACCCGTTGGTCTATTTTTTTCAAGATTGATTTTATTTAAGAGCCTGTCCAGCCTTTTCGCTAAACTGATACATAAAGCATTTACTTTTCCTATACCCCTATTTTTAATGACTAAATAACTCAGCCCTAATTTCCTTCGAACAATGTTCTGTAAATTTTTATATCCTCTTCCATCCCAAATTTCATTAGAATAGATAACGTTTTTGGGTTTCATACCTACGGTGTTTGCATACTTTGATAAAGACTTTTCGGAAAAAAAAAATGTATGCCTAGGAATATCTTCGAAATCAGAATATTTCCCATAAAAACTTTCAGAGTTCGTAACTAAAAATATAAATGTTCCTTCTGGCTTTAATATTCTTCCTACTTCCGAAAAGTATAACATGGGTTCATGAAGATGCTCGAAAACTGCCCAGGCCGTTACAACATCGAAAAAATTGGATTCATAGTGACAAGTCCGGAGGTCTGAAGCAGTAAATTTTATATTAGAGTAACTGACTTCACGGGAAAAAGTATCACATCCATATATTTTCCATTGCCTTGATTTTTGGTATAAAAAGTTTAACCAATCTCCACGAGCACAGCCGATATCAAGTATCTTTCCTGGTTGTATATTTTTTAAGTATTTGAGTTGATTTTCATAGCGTTTATTTGATTTCTCATCGTCTCTATTCTTATGATAATCACTCGGATAAAACTGACCCATAGATTCATCGGTCGGCCTAGGATTTAAAAAAACTAACCCACATTTCAGGCATTCAGCAACCGAAAACTCGTAATCTTGCTTCCATAACCAAGTATCGGGTTTTCTGTAGCGCTCAATGAAATTTTCTGAACCGCATAAATCACACGATACAAATTCTAATTCAATCAGTTTACTTGCCATTCTTTTTATAACTCATGGAAAAAAACTATTTTTCGAACCACTGTTATGTTGATGGTTGGCAAAAAGAAATTCAGGTAATAATTATTTATTTTTAACACCTTGAATGAAAAGCAGAAATCAAAATTAAAAGTAATTTTCTTTTAGAACATAATTAAGAAGCTGAGGATCCTCAGTTACCTTTTTTTGATGATATAATTTTCCCTCTTCAAATGATTTTTTTACCTCAAGTAGGATCGGATGATTCCCTTGCTTTTTCTTTTTTATAAATGCTTTGATTGGTCGAAAAATCTTCCCTAATTCAGACCACCTCTTTCTTCGATTTTTTGGGGTGCTATTATCAAGATTGTGTTGACGACGAATTTCAGCATAAGAGGCGGAAATTCCCTCATTAAAAGCCCTACCGCAAAAATATTCTAAGGTTAATCTTTCTTGGGGAACGCGATGATAAATTATTGCCTTAGGGGTGTAGATTATTTTATATCCTTTCCTCGGAACAGCGGTTGCCAATGCCGTTTCTCCGTCACCCCGGTAATGTATCAATTCCTGAGGCATACCATCCGGATGAAATCCTCCACAATCAATTAATATTGACCTACGGATTGAAAAGTTACATCCAAAAACATAATTAGGGGGGATCTCTTTAGCATCCTCTCCGATGTCCAGAAGACTCAGGTAAGCGATGGTCCATCCAAAATCTGTTTTGTATCGAAACAATTCAATCCAGGGAGGACAATCCCCTTCCCATTGTGGAAGACTTTTTCCGCCTACTAAGCCAACGTTAGGATTTTTAAATTCATGGACAATCGCTTCCAGCCAAGAATGATGCGCAATTATATCATCATCAGTATAAGCTAAGATATCCCCCTGGGCATTTAATGCGCCGAGATGACGCCCTATATGTAACCCAGGACGATGATCACAAAAATAGGATATCCGATGCTCCGATTTCCGTCTGAAGTTTTTGACTATTTCTCCAGTATTATCTGTTGATCCATTATCGCAAACTATAATCTCAAATAGGCTTGATTCCATCGTTTGCCTTGCGATACTATCCAAGGCATCATAGAGAAATAACGCACGGTTTCGTGTTGGAATTATCACAGATAGAAGCAATTTATACCCACGCCCAATAGATATTCTTAATTCGCTGCTCTGTTATCGCTCTTGGTGTAACATTTTCTCTAATCACTTTTTGTACACCTTCGGCCCACGCAACATCATGAAATATGACTATTGAATTCTCATTCAAGAATAAACACCAATGCTTCCAGTCATTGTAGCATCCATCGTAAGAGTGATCGCCATCAATGAACAATAAATCAATTTTTTCTTGAAATTTCTTAGCAACTTGTATTGAGTGGCCTCTAAGAGGCTTAATTTGTTGCTTATAGTCTTGCGTATTCAATAAAAATTCCTCATAAGTATTCCTCTGTCCTTCCGACATGGCATCATTTTCCCATGTATCAACACAATAAAGGATGATAGAATCCTTATACCCTCCTGAAGCTAGAAAGCAGGAGCTAGCTCCCAGATAGGAACCAATTTCAATCATCTTATTTCCTGGCTTAAGTTTTCTACTAAGCCGATAAAGCAGTAATTTTTCTTCCTCTGTCATATGAGTAGGGATTTTGTTGTACTTACTCATTCCCCGGTAAGAAATTAGATATTGATGAAAAGTCTTTTTTATTATTTTCCCCAAATTCATAGCACAATATTATTTTCTTGCTTTATTGTAACTTAATTTTGCCCGCAAGAAGTAATTTTTACTTGGATTTCTCAAAAAATGTTTTCCTTCAATTCTGATGATTATTTTACAGCAATTCGGTAGTTTATACCTTTTGAAAATCATCGCCCCAACATTTTCGTGTGGCAGCAAATTGATCTATCAGCGATAGGACTGTCCGGGTATAGTCTTTTGGAGTCCTGGCAGAAGCTTGCTTTTTGCCTTTATGTATAAGTTGGTTTCTGCATTCTGAATTTTCCTGCAGTTTGGCTATCATATCAGCGAGTTCTTGAGCATTGTCTGGCTGAAAATAAAGGGCATTCGTTTTCAACTGTTCTTCTGCCCCCCGATATCTGGAACAAATGACCGGACACCCTAAGGAAAAAGCTTCAAGTGGAGGGAGGTTATCCGGGCCGAAATAGGAGGCATAGACTAAGGCAAAAGCATTTTTATATAATGCTACTAAAACATCCTTAGAAACAAAGTCGAGAAATCGGATTACCTCTGCTACGCCCATGATTTTTGCTTGGGTCTTGATGTAATTAAGATTGCCGCCATCGGCGCCGACGAAGACGACATCGAAATTCAGACGGTATTGGTTTTTTAATATATTCATGGCCTCAAGGATACGAATATGATTCTTGTGGGGCCAGAAAACAGCCGGATAAAACAAATAGTCCTTTGTAATCCCGTACTCCTTTTCCAAGTTTATGGACAATTCCAGTTCTGTTGCTTTGAATTGCGGAGTTGGTAAAGGTACAACTTTTATTCGTTCCTCCAAAATGTTATAAAAATGTATCAATTCCTGCCTACCGGCTTCGGCGCCGGTCAAAACGTAGGATGCGCGTGGAAGTATTCGCCGATAAAAATTCTCTCGCTTTTCCCAGGTCCCTTGGGCGCTTACCTCAGGAAAAAACGGGTTCACTCTGTGGTTGAGATCCCAAACGGTATAAATAGCAGGAACGTCCACTTCCTCGACCTTGTCGGTTGCGAACCAGATGAAATCAATTTTATGGGTTTTGAGCTGAGTGCCAAGCTGCTGACTATCATATGAACCATGAAGAAATTTCGTTTTTTTGAGCAGACGGTAAGATTCTTTCCAAATTTTTCTTTTGAACGTATTTCGTGGATTTAGGTCCACGAATTGAATCGATTTTTTGGGGTCAGAAAAACTAAGGTTACACTGAGAGAATATGAATAGTTGATGTGGTGTATCAATTTCTTGCAAGGATAAAAGGATATTGTTTTCAAATGTATGAGCTCCTCCGGATTTTGGACTCCTTCCAGCTAAATAGATGGCTAAGTTCATGGATGTCACTCACATTTTAGATTTCAAATTTGAGATTATAGATTGAAAACCTCCGAGCAGCGGTCAACATATATGTTCGATGGCTATGATGGCAAATTAATAAATCTCATGGTTAAAGCAACTTCGCGGTGTGACGTTTTTTCGAGGCGCTTTGGCCTTAATAGGTTTCACCCAATTTATCGATGGGCTTTTTCCGGTCAGCCCTCTTTGCGAACCGTCGAGCCGTGGTTATATCGGTTATTTTGTTGTTTACATTTTGACATTGGTCAGGCCGCGCATTCAGAAAAAACGTGAAATAAAAAATTTAAAATGTAAGTGCTAAAAGACTGCACAAGAATTAATTGGCTTCGCTGCGCGCATACGTTTCATGGCAATAATATAACTTATTGCGAATAAATATCTTAAAATATTATTCCCTATTTTTTCTTATGAATTCGCAACTTCAGTTGTATCGTCAAAATGATTCGATAGACACCCTCCTAGGAATTTCCTAATTTCAGGAGCTAGTTTTTGCATTTTCTTAAGGTCTGAATGAATAATAATAGCGATACAATTGAGGAGATTCATTGCCTATCCGGGAAATTATTGGGGATAATTATCCCGGCTGAATATCATAAACCGGGGATCCAATTTTTTACGGATAACGATTTTTCCCAGCAACTTGCCTATATGCATCATCCTCCAGGAAAACAGATCGATCCTCATTTTCATAATTTAAATCCCCGACATGTTCAATATACCCAGGAAGTTTTATTTATCCGGAAAGGTAAAATTAGAGTTGATTTCTACGATGACAACCAGCAGTATGTTGTGAGCAGGGTACTAGGGACCGGAGATGTCATTTTTCTGGCTAATGGAGGTCATGGATTTGAGATTTTAGAAGAATTGGAAATGATTGAAGTCAAACAGGGACCATACACCGGAGATGAAGATAAAACTCGATTCGAAGGTGTAAACTTGAAGTACATCAAATTTAAAAAATAACATGATTCCCGTTAGTGAACCTGTTTTCAGTGGTAACGAGAAAACCTATCTTTTGGACTGTATCAGCTCTGGCTGGATCTCGAGCGAAGGACCCTTTGTAAAAAAATTCGAGGATGCTTTTTCAGCCTACCTGGGAGTTCAGCATGGAACAGCGGTCTCAAGTGGAACCGCTGCGCTCGAAACCGCCCTTTACAGCCTTGGTGTAGGCAAGGGGGATGAAGTGATTATTCCATCATTTACTATTATCTCCTGCGCAATTGTTTGTATTCGTTTGGGAGCTGTTCCAGTGCTAGTGGATATTGATCCGGATACTTGGACTATGGACGTTTCCCAAGTGGAAAGCAGAATAACATCCAGGACCAAGGTTGTGATGCCTGTCCATATGTTCGGCCATCCAGTTGAAATGGATACGTTATTTCGTTTGCAAAATGAAAACGGATTTTATATCATGGAAGACTTCGCTCAAGCACAGGGAGCGGAGTATTTTAGTCAGAAAAATGGAAATACCTGGTTAAAATGCGGAGCCATGGGGGATGTTGGGGCGACAAGTTTTTATGCCAACAAGATTATTACTACCGGTGAAGGAGGAATGGTGGTAACCGATGGGAAGGCCTTTTTTGATCATGCGACTTCCTATCGCAATCTTTGTTTTATTCCGCAAGACCGATTTCGCCATGAACATTTAGGGTATAACTTCCGGTTAACCAATATCCAGGCGGCAATAGGCTTAGCCCAGTGTGAGCAAATTGAATCTGTCATTCGCCGGAAACGGGAGTTGGCCAAAATTTATCAAGAAGAATTTTGTTCGATTCAGGGAGTTCGGTTTATGGAAGTAAAATCTTGGGCAAAGTCCGTCTACTGGATGTTTTCAGTCGAACTTGCTCCTGAGGAGGGTGTAAGTGCAAAAGAGGCCATGGCTTACCTCAAAACCCACGGAATCGGAACTCGACCTTTTTTTCTAGGAATGCACCGCCAGCCAGCTTTGAAAAAGTTAGGATTGTTCGCAAATGAATTCTTTCCAAAAACTGACTTTGCTTATAAATATGGATTCTATCTTCCAAGTGGTCTGACCTTGAAGGAACATCAAATCAAAATGATTGTCAGACGGATCAAAGATTATCTAGAAAGCAAAAAGTAACCTTTCCTATTTCATTGGGTGCCTTTCCCATGCCCACATTCGCCGAATACGCTCAATATTATAATCTACTCTATCAGGATAAGGACTATTGTGCAGAGTCGGATTATATAGCAAAAACGATTAGGCGTTATGAGCTTGGAAAGAGCCGGACAATCGTGGACCTAGGCTGTGGTGCCGGTCATCATGCCCATTCCCTATCCAAATTGGGTTATACTGTTCATGGCGTGGATAGTTCTCCAGTGATGATAGAAATGGCCACGAGCTCATATGGAAAGTCATCTTTGATCTCCTTGGAGAAAAATGATATTCGCCAATTTGTCCATACGGCCGAGGTGGATGTGATTGTGTCCATGTTTCATGTCTTCAGTTATCAACTGGAAAATGAAGATTTATATGCCGTTTTCACCAATATTAAGAGATATCTCAAGAGAGGAGGGGTATTGATTTTTGATTTTTGGTATGGTCCAGCCGTGCTTAATGAGAAGCCAGAAGTCCGCACAAAAATATTAGAAAATGAAAATATTAAGATTATCCGGACGGCAACACCTGCGCTCCATGAAAATCGCAATGTCGTGAATGTGCATTACAACCTTGTTGTCGAAGACAAGCAAACAAAAGCCATTACAAATATTGAGGAAAACCATGGCATGCGCTATTTTTTTAGTCCAGAAATTTCCATGCTCTGTGATCGGTTCGAATTCCAGCTGCTTGAACTTTCTCAATTTCTCACCGATCGCACCCCTTTAAGCTGTTCAACATGGAATGGCTTAGCCATTTTAAGAAATAAGTGATTTAACCCAAACTCCAGTTTATGCGTTGATACAGTGAAATCTTGGAAAATCATTTTATCCCGAAAAAAAATATAATTTTGCAAGAGCGCTTCAAACGGGCTTTACTTCGTTGGGTTCCCTATCCTCTAACAAATCCGGAGATATGCCAATGGTTGGCTGGAAATGATCAAGGATGGATTCTTGTAAAACAGAATAAAAAACGGTCTGTATATTATTTTTGTTCCTCAGAATCCAACAAGCCTTCCCTATTTGTAAAATATGACCACCCGAAACAATTACGCGACATTCTTAAAAGCATGGTCAGGCCCAAAGTCTTACGGGAATATCAATCTTCTCGATCCCTTTTGAAAAACAACGTGCCAGCAGTGGAAGCAATGGCCGCCGCCTGGTTTACAAGTAAGGGGTTTTTGGTTACCAGCGCAATTGAAAATTCAACGACAGCCCTTGCGTATTGGCAAAAAATTTTCAATTGCCACGAAAAACGGAAGATTTTTTTACAGGCTCTATCCCAATTCACCCTTAGTTTATTTGCAAAGATGGTATGGCATCCCGATTTACATTTGGCGAATATCCTAGTTGTCGATCATACCTCCCACATTGATCTATTTATTGCTGATCTACACGGATCGCGATGTGTAAACAAGCTATCTGACCGGAAAAAATTTCTCATGCTAAGATCCATATTGGATATTTTTTTTCAGTTACACTTTGAAGAAATTCAGGAATTTTTGGGACCAGTAGCCGATTACTTCAAGAAAAAGGAAACTTCCCATCTTCGATCCACCATTCTCCGCTTACATAGCAATTGGGTTAAAAGCTGTTGGCATAAACGACGGCGCAAGATTTTTGAAAATAGCCGGTTATGCACAAAAGTAAAAACTCAGGAGGGAGTTTGGCTGTTAAAAGGAGAATTCGACCTAACCATGGCGGAATCCGCTGTTTCCGCCCATAAAAATGTCTGCTTCAACGATGAAAAAGGATTAGTTTGCAATACCGCCGTAAAACGGATTTCCTGTGTAGCTATTCATGGAAGATATTTTGTTGTTCAAGAGATGGTGAATCCCGGACCAATAATCCGGAAATCTCAAGATGGCCGACGGTGGGTAGACAACTGGAAAATCGAGTCTGCTGGAATTGCTATAGTCCCGATAACTGCCTGGTTACGAAGCAAATCAGGAGATGGATTTCTCATCCACCAAAGGATACGCGGGATTAGCCTTGATGAAGAGATTCTAAAAAATGGGAACAAAAAAGAATATCTATGTGCGTTGCTGAAAGAACTTAAAAAATTGATGGAATCTTTATACGCATTGGATATTTATTTCAAGCCCTTAAATGCCAAAACGATGATCGTTCCAAATATTTCACAATCCAGGCAACCTCAAATTTTTCTAACAGATGTCGATCCGATTCAGTTCAACACAAAAATCCATGACTTCCATCGGGAGGAGCACTTCCAGCAGTTTATTAAATTTTTGCCTATTGATGATCAATTAATCAATCAGATAAAACCCATTTTTGTGAGTAATCAGGGGGGATAAATAGAGGAGCTAATTGCAAACCCCTTCCATCGGTAGGGGCATAATTGGGTGTTCATTTTTGTCAATTCACGTAACACTACCCCGATTTTTCGCAAAATTTGACCGGAATGGTAAGAAAACAGATAATGGCGACGTGCGATTAATCGGGAAATCATTACCAGTGACCTTCCTGCGTATCCCATATTAAGATTATCCACCCCTGCTTCTCCCTTACCAGATAACCTAAACAAGTTTAGATTTTCGAATATTTTCGTCTTTGGCTACCAACGGTGCGCCTGCGGATAATTCAGTAGCGATAATAAACCTGTCTACGAGGTCGCCCGTGATCGAGCTGGGAAATCGTGTTGATCGGACCAGTTATTTTATCTTAGATAAAAGACTCGGGTCTGTGATAAGTTTCCTCACACCGTGCGCATGATCTTCGTTAAAAACGTTTCCTTTGCACCATTCACTTAGACTATTGATATCAATTTTAGCACATTCTGGTCGAACACTCCACGTAACTTGAAAAGGAGAACATTCCTGTCTTGTGTACTTTGGACCTGTTGTCGACCCTAAAAACTCAACAGGCTCACCAGTATTAGTTGGCAAAGCCTTTGCTTGGTGCAAGCCATGCAAAATGTTGCCATCATAAGTGAAATTATTAAAATTGATCGCTGATGAATCATTGACCAATGTAAAAATCTGGGCCTCTACACGCAGGTCAGGATTTACGCAGATGTCCGATAGACATGAGCCCAACCCATTACCGGGCTTCACATCACAAGAACTATAGACCCAGTGAACCTCGATAGTATCCCCTGATTGTACACCCCCGCAGGCGGTATTCGTTGGGTTCTTTGAGCTCTTCTTTTGTTAGTGCCTTACTATCGTTACATTGGTAGCCGCCTCCATGGCCGTGGTCACCATCTACCGCCTCGATTGAAAAGTCTTTCGCTTTGTGTTCAGCGTTAACGTGGAAATGAATATTGCAAAGATTCATTTCTTTATGGCTTGGGGCTATCGAAAAAATACGCTTATTTTCACCAGTTCGACTGTCGATATCCCTTGGAGTTTGCGGACCATAACCGACACATGTCTCTCCAGGTGCGGCGAGGTCCCCCGCCACGCTGGTTATTGTCGCAAATAAATTCAAAACCAAAATAATAAAAATGTAAGCTATTTTTTCTGGTTTCATCGAGTATTCCTTCTTTTGTTGGTGTTAATGAATTTTATAGATGCCCTAAGATACTTGATAAGTTCTATTCCAGTAAGTGTTAATTGTATATAACGTATTGAAGGCAATTAACATAGCATAAATCGCGAGCTGATATAAGAGTTTGGTATTGGCCGAGTGGATATTCATAGAAGTTGGTTAATTCTGGTTTAAGCACGTTATCGTTAAATTGGACTCCTCTGCGCATACTGCGGAGTGATTAATTTGTTGTTTGTAAATTAACCAAAACCAACAAAGAAATCCAAAAATAAAAGTACATCAAACGACAACTCAATACAACTGTGGTATAGACCCTTCATGCTCACTGCATGTATATCTGCGTGGTGGACAGAGAAGGCAAAATCTTGGTTCACAAAAATATCACACATAATGACTTCAGCTATTCCCTAAAAGTTGTTGAACCCTACTTGCATGATCTTACGGTGGTCTTCAAAAGTACCTTCAATTGGTACTGGTTGGCTGATGCCTGCTCCAATGTCGGAACCAAGTTTGTACTCGGATATGCGTTGTATATAAAAGCGTCAAATTTATCCAATACGTAGCCTGATAGGCTGACGAATTCATTTTTCATATGAGTAGCGCCCCTATATCCATGGGGCTAAAGCCCCGGGAAACCCTGTGGATCCAAGGCCTGAAAATGGGAAACGCCTGTTTCAAATTTCAGTTAAGCCTTGATTCTGAATGGCATCGATTCCCTTTTATTCGTGCCGAAGATCACGATACCACAGCTTCAATCCCTGGAGAATTTTATCTAATTGAAAAATGAAAATCTGTAAACCGGTCACGATTATAATATCGCAAAGGCTTCTGATATGCAGATACGCTAGCCATACAGAGAGGGGTATTTTGTGGATAGAAAAAAAATCCACCCTTATAATTTGAAATAGAAAGGGTGGAGTAGACGATAAAAAAGATGGATGCCGTGGCGTGCACGGCATCCATTTCAGAATAGTTTGAAGTCAAAAGCGATTTAGGCCTTTAATCTTCTTCCAAATAATTGATGGCTAGTTGTTCGTATATTCAATATGTAACAGTGGCGCTAATTCTGGCGTTGCCGGGCTGTAGGCTTCTGCAACACGTAAACCAGTGCCGGTAATTACGAAGGCTACCGGATTGCCGGTCAACCAACCAGCGCCATTAATGACCTCTTGAACTACTGGTGCAAGGCTGGGAGTCTGCTCCGCCAACCCGCCTTGACCAATTTTTGTCCAAGGGGCAGGAGACCATCCCACAGATGCTATTGTCGTAGGACGGGAGCTTATGTCAAAATTGGCCGCGCCATTTGAAAAGGTTTGGGCGTTAGCACTTGCCTGGCCTTTAATTGTGAGCACAGTCGGCATTGAATGAGCCTCATCCGCATGGAACTGAATGTAGGCGTTAATAATCGTGGCACCCTTAGGGATATTAATTTCAGTAAAACGAAGACCTACGGTTTGTGATCCCCCGCCTGTAATATCACAGAGTTCAAGATCACCGCTTCCCCAGCTGCCATAACCCAGTGGTTTCTCCTCTGAGTCATCACTCTTTGCCATAATCGGAATATCAAGGGTTTGCGGTCCTCCAGTTGTAACGGTTACGGTGACCGTTATCATATCATTTCCAAGTACACCATCACCATCTGTCACACTCGCGGTGATTGTATGTACGCCTAATGAAAGGGTTGCCGCCGGTGGATTGCTACCATTACCAATTAATCCATCAATATTTGAAGTCCAGGAAAGAAATTTTGTAAGATTTCCATCCTCTAAATCGGTTGCAGAGCCAGCAAACGCTATCGTGCTACCCTCAGTGATGCTAGAATCGCTAGCCGGTAGAGAAATCGTTACAATCGGTCCCTGATTAGGGCCATTGATGGTAACGATAATTTCGTCAAGGCCTTCCAGCCCCTCGCTATCACTGACTACAGCGGTAATCTTATGGGTACCAACAGATAATGTTGAAATGGAGTTAGAACCACCGCCGAGCCCTATATTTCCGTCGATATTTGAGACCCAGCCAAGAAAGCCTGTTAGCGTACCATCCTGATCATCCATTGCTGTACCATTAAACGTTATAATTTCGCCCATTTCCAATGTTGATCCGTCTGACGGATTACTGATGGTAACAACAGGTGGAGTATTAGGTTCTGGCTCCGGCAGATTTCTAAAATTCGGGTCGAGAGTAAGTTCATAAACCTTACCATCGTTTTCAGTAGGGTCGGCATTATTGTCAACTCCGCGGTCTGTGATATAAAAATTCATCCTGGTTGCATCGGTACTGCCAGGTGCCATCGTAACGCCAGCCACTTTTAATGCGTTAGCGGCGGAAATATCAAATTCCTCTACCAATACTCCGGAGATTGTTATTTTATACAATTTTGTCTTGTCTCGACTTGTTATGATCAGATTTCCGCTATGAGGATCACAATGAAGCCCTTCTGGATCCTTGATATTTAGGCTTTTGGTATCGAAATGGGTTACTACATCATCGCCACCGGCCACAGGTACGCCATCGAACACTCCGTTTAAACCCGGATTAACACGATAGACTTCATGGTTGGCGCCATCCGCAATAAATAGATGGCCTGAAGCAGCGTCATAAGCAACGCCCTCAGGATCCAAAGAGATAGGATCGAATAGATCGGTTTCTATCTCTGCCACAATGGTATCATCGCCAGTCCCGAGCAAACCGTCGAGTCCTAAATCAATTTCAGTTACATCCATACTAGCGTCGTCAGAAATAAAAACATGGCCATTCGCGGGATTGTAGCTAACGCCGGTTGGTTCATTTGAAAAGGATGTAGTAGCTCCAGCCCGAGCTACACTATTTGGCAATGTAAGCTCACACATATTATTCCCGTCAAATATATTCTTCATTTCATTCACTTCGGAATCCGTTACCAAAAACCTGTTCATGGATGGAATAAATGCTATTCCTGCAGGGTCGGGACTTGGTGATGGAAAAAGCGAAGTATCAATTGTTTGTACCAGGTAAGTTGGTGTAGGGGCATTTGTAGCTGCGGTAGTAACGAAGCTTCCGCCTTGCATAAAGCTGGCATTGAAACCTTTCGGATTGGGGACGGGAGTTGTTGGAGTTGTTGGAGTTGTTGGAGTTGTTGGAGTTGTTGGAGTTGTTGGAGTTGTTGGAGTTGTTGGAGTTGTTGGCGTTGTTGGCGTTGTTGGCGTTGTTGGCGTTGTTGGCGTTTCTTCCTTAATTTTTAGATGCGAAAGAGCCACTTCCACAATCGCACCATTGAGTGGTGTGAAATTGATGTCCAGTGGATCTGCTGCCTTTTCATTACTATCGGCAATGAACAAGTGTGTTTTGCCTAGACCATCTGTTAGGTCACTGCTTGGTCCAAATACAATATCACGTGGTGTGACCAGATTGAGGTCTTCTGTGTTATAAATGGCGATAACATCTCCTGCCATCGTTAACTCATAAAGCTTCTCGCGATTCCTTCTAAATACATAAAGGTGACCATTGACTGGATTGACCGCAATTCCACGAAAGCTCTCCTGGCCGAATCTTGATAGATCAATCGTAGCATTTTGTGCCTCATCGGTATTAAGGTGTTCAGTTAGTGCTACCCGAACGATTTGTCCGGCCGCGCTATCCAGGATGAATAAAAACCTCCCTGAGGGATGCACAGCGATTCCTTCAGGATTTTTGAGCCCGAAATCCGTGATATCAAAACGGACAATCGTTGTCGGATCCAGCACGCCATACAAGTCGAGACTGATCTGAACCAACTGGGATTTTGAGAGATTCAGTAAGTACAGACGATTACGGCTGTCATCAAAAGCCACGTTTATCACATCATCGACGACAACATGGTTAAAATCGTCAATGCCGACAAGTTCCTCATTGGGGGTTACTGTAACAATGGTTGTCCCGCCAGCATCTAAGGCGGTAGCCGCGCGTTGTTTTACTAGGAAGAATTGATTGAAAGTTTCAGAAAAAGACAATCCTGCCCGACCTGAAACTCCCCATTCATCTGGGTAGATTACACGAATTTCTTCCATGGAGCCAGAATCAGACTGAGCCCACAACCGTGCATCTACTAAAAGAAACATCGTCATACATAAAAGAAAAGAACGAACCGGATTCAACAATTTTTGGATGGATACGTTTTTGACAGAAATAGTAGGTAAATATGACATGCAAAACCTCTCCCTTGGTTAATGAATTATATTTTACTATTTTACGAACCATTGAATTTCGATTTACTATTTTACGGACCAATGATTGTCCATTGTCTTAATCCATGTAATGCCTCCTTTTTTATGACGGTTTCAAATGAATTGCGGTTTGCTAGGGTTTGCCTTTTATTCAGCTAATCGTGTGCCAAAAATATTTAATATATTTACAAGTCTATTAAAATTGTATTGTTATATATTTTTGAGTGGATATTCTGGGAGATTTTAGGGGCTCAAAAAGGGTTAAAAAGTTATAAAAATCTGTAACGCGTTATAATTTTTTATAAGAATTATCAGTTTTTTTGCGCTGCCTCTATGTGAAGGAATGGTCTAATTTTTACTTCTCCCTTTTTAGATTAACTTGCATGAGAGGTATCGAGATTGAGTCAAGGATTTTTCAACAACCGTAGGAACCTCTAATGCGATCTATCGAAAGCCCAAGACTTGGTGTAGAGGTCTCTCCAAGGCTAATCTGACAAAGAAGAATTCATTTTACTGCCATAGGGAAGTGCAAAGTGAAATCGACAAGCCGGATATCTGGATCGGGGTATGGAGAGATATCTGATCACCCTTCGCAGTCGATCAACTTGAAATAGCGAAGAGCTCCACTTCAGTCTTGCTTCTCTTCAACCTGATAATTGGGTGGATCGATTCTCGATTGAGTGCAAGGCCCAGCTTTCTTTATATTTCACTCCGAATAAAACTCTTGCTATGGTAGCCTCGTTCACCATAGAGCTTGCGAATAAAGGGTATTTGTCTTTTTAATCCTTTCTTTCGCCGCCTGGGCTGAAAAATGAGCGAGCTAATTTTTAGTTCTCCTACATGGGAAACATTTATTTCAATAGTTCATATCCATGCAAGACATTCACACTTTTCAGGAGTCGCTTACAGGACTACGACGCTTCGTTCGCGCAACTGACATGCTGGGTATTAGGAAAAAAGGAGGTCGACATGACAAAGAAAGTTCAGGAAATTTCTCTATCAATCTTTTTGGCGGTAAGTGGCATCAGTATGCTTATGGGGATACTATGGCTAAGACCGGTTAAAGATCCCAGCGGTTGTTAATGGAAGAAACTAGAATAAGCCAAGAGAAAATTATAAAAGGCGCTGAGGATACAAAAGCAATTGTAACCGAGTTAGCGTATGCCGCTGCAGTGATAACAATGGTTGAGAACAAGATGATTCGGCCAGCCTATGAAAATAAGATAATAGACGAATCGATCACTACCATTGAGGATTATTCAGAGCGTTTGGGTAAATTGACCAAGCTAATAAATGAGTTCAGAATCAACGAACAAAGTCAGAGATGGTAAGATCGTCAAAATAATGCTGTCAGCCCGGTCTTTAAGAAACATAAAAGATTATATTTGATGATGCATAAATCGATGCTAATATTTTATTCCTGAATTCGTGAAAAAATATGCTTGATGCGGTGTAACGTTTTGAAGTAGAAAATGTTAAAAAAATAAAAAGGCATACCTGTAGGTGTTGTTTATAATTTCAAATTATTCATAACCAAATGGTTATGCTGAATAGCTATATTTTTCACGCATTCAGGTTATTACTTTCCTGTAGGTTTGATTACCATCAATCCTTGCATATGATCAGGAAAAAAATTAAGGGACGCTCTTCTGGTTTTCGAATCCGTCCTACTAGAAAATAGTAGCCACTGGCTCGAGAGTCAGAGTAAATTTGCATATAGCAATGTTTGATGGAACTAATCCCAACCAAAAATGGATAAGAAAGGCATCAATTGCGCCATGTTCACCGGTACTCTGTTAGTTCAAGAATAACGCCGTCCGGATCGTGGAAATAGCAGAGTTCTTTTTGGCCAGCATCGTGCTCAACCACACTACTCGGGACTTGGGTTGGTGGAGAGACAGTGGCAATACCAGCATCATTTAGTTTTTTTATGGCTGCTCTAATATCGCTGGTGCGCAAGGCAATATGGCGTAAGCCAATGGTGTTTGACGTTGAGTTCGCGGCAAGTCGTTTTCCAGCCGGGGATTCGTAACATAACAATTCTATCCGTGGTTCTCCAGATGGCGAAATGATATAGACTACACGCCCTCGAACATTACGAAGTCCGACAATTTGTTCGATCCATTCGCCCTCCAGCTCAGCACGCCGTACCTCTCGAAATCCTAGTACCTGGGTATAGAACCGTACGGAACGTTCAATATCAGACACAACAATATTGATATGATCAATTGATTGAATCATAGGTATCTAACCATTTCGAGTTTATTAATCAGATAAGCAGAAGGCTTCTGCTTTTCTTTGGCGTTTTAAGATGGCCTGAAGATGAGTTGTGCAGAAAGTTGAACAATTTAAAACATGCTATAAGTAAGGATAGGTTAAGAAATATATCACTGTTAAAAGACTATTACCTACTTTTTTAATAAATAGGAGAATAAGAATAACGCGAATATGATTGCCAACATTGGGAGAGATAAAAAGGCAGAGTCATTATTTAAATTTTAGATTTCATAGTGGAGATTTTAGAATAATCATAACGAATTCTCTTGCAAATAGATGGCAGAATAAAATTTATTATTATCTACAGATGTCGCGTTATTAACAACTTACTACGTGAATTGTGAATCCAGTTAATCTACGCGGCTCTTAAAGTCATAACTGACTTTTTTAGTATGTCCTTTTAAGCTCAACTGTTTTAGTTCTGCCTTTGCAATTTGCCCATTTCATGACCTTGCTAAGTTAATATTATTTTCTTTCCATCAATGTAGCCGCGACACTATGTTGACGTGCCCGGAAGACATTGACAGCAGGTCGTTATTCATACCCGGAATAAAACGCTACCCCACGATACCGTACTCAATTCGGCTCAGCTTAGTGACGCGGTTGCATTTCAATGCTATCCTATGTCATGCAAGACGATAACTCCAACCCGTATCCCCGTCGTCCTGGTTGATTGCAGATCCTATTTGGCAATCAAGCGCCATTCTTTTTTGTTACATTTTATACCTACAACCGGTTTCGTGTCCTCGCCAATGAGTCGATCCATACAACGTTCACAGATTTTTGTACAAGGTCGCCCAATCGCGGACTTGCTGTTGGGACCTACGTCATAATGCCAGATCATATCCACGTGTTCGTTTGGCTTAATCGCGAGAGCATTGGGTTAAGTAGGTTTGTTAAATCCCTTAAAGAGAAACTTGGGAAAACACTTCTCAGCCTGAATATAAGTAAGCCGCATTGGCAACAAGGCTTTTTTGATCATGTGCTTAGAGGTTCCGAGAGCTATCAAGAAAAAAGTTTGTATGTGCGTATGAACCCAGTGCGGGCAGGATTATGTAAGCGACCGGAGGATTGGTTGTATGGTGGTAAAATCCATGATCTAAAGTAGCATGATATATGAACAAACAGATTGTATCATGTAGCCACGTCACTATGTTGACGTGCCGGGGACACGCTGACTACTGAAATCCTGACATACCGGCTATTATATTGTGTGAAAATCCTGTGCGTATGGTCGATTTGAGCGCGCGCATGTACGCGCG
>JAVJHY010085932.1:0-23229 GCA_035593235.1 Phascolosoma agassizii
ATATTATTCGCCAAAGATACCATTTTGCGAAGCTGGCCCCTTATTGTCAAATCTAAAAAAGAGAGCTAGAGCCGACCATTTTTCGCAAATAAATCAACCGATTCCGGACAAAAACCCACCCTATAAGAGAGAACTCCGGCACAGTCTAAATCTCTCCTCCTAACACATTCCTTCTCCACCTCCATTCATTACTCTAGAGTAAGGGCCCGGACTTGTCCAACAATGATTTGACCTCTGAAAAGGTTAAATCTAAATATGTTATACATCTCGTTGCCGCTGCACTAATCCTATGGATTGCCGACTCACTGCACTCGGATCAGGGAAGGAATATCGAGTTTGCATTCCATTTCACGGGGTGATTAGCCAGGGCTAAATTTATGTATCCCGTTGGGGAATAAATCAAATAGGCACTCTTGCCCAGAGTCAACGTCAACCTTGACCAGCCGCCACAACCTTAAGCTGTGATGACCAATTTGGAGTTTTCTCGTATCCCAATTTAAACAACATGTCGTTGTGATTCTCTTCAAAATAGCGACAATGTTCTTGGGTAAAATAGTTGGCCCAATCTCCAGCTACACCTTTGCGGTAGTGGCTTTTTACATCTTCTTCGCCCTGTTTGCGGCCTTTAGCCATTTTAGAGTATCGATTTCGGAAAATGTACCCCAGTAATTTGTCGAGGGGTAGCTTGTTCTCTGCTTCAGCAGAGGGGGTCTCCTCATCAACCAATTTCAGGTGGGATAGAGCTTTTACCATTGTTTCATAAGGTGAATTAATTATGTCTTCCATCTTGATTTCCAGCACATTTTTTTTGAGAGTAATCCCAATTATACAGGGCACCAAACTCTCCCTTTCTAAATTTCATTTCAATGAACAAACCTTCTTCCTGTGAATCCTTTTGAAGTTTTTCTCTATGCTCAAGAAGAGCAGGCCATCCATCCGTAGCATGGGAATGAAGATGAGAAAAGTAGGCTGAAACTGCGATATCTCTTGGGTCACGAATAACGTGAAAGGCCAAACAGTCTTCAAGAGCTTTTACAAAACGTATATCGGCATTAATGTAAGAAACAAAATCGATATTATTTTGCGTCGCAAATGAATCCAGCTTATTCTCGAACATTCCGGGATTATCTACACTTGCAAATTTAAGATTCAGATCGCGACATACGAGACGAATAATTGAGTTTATCCACCTTGTCGCACATTTGTGATGACCCAAAAATGCCAGCAAAGCTTTTTTGTTGTTCATGGTATTTTATCTCCGTAATCTTTTTTGGTTTTGACGCCGAAAGTCGGAATCAATGACTTTTTGTAAGGAGGGGGGCGAATACTTGAGACTAACTAAACCGACTTGTTAAACTCTATTTATCCGCAAACCAGGACTTCAATTTTGAGATTTTTGTTTAATAACCCCACAGTTGCTCGACACATACCTTCCATAAATTGGAGATAGAAAATCGATAACACAAGTAGTTGTAGCACGGTGTCTGTGACGTTTTTGAGGACTTCAAATGTGGATTCCAGCTAGTTAAGCTTTATTTCGCGGATCAGAATTGCCCCACACTCTATACACCGCGACGCTACAAAGATTGTTTGAATTTTCATCTATTCCACCGTACTGCCAATGCTTGGCGGAATTACGAAGCCCAAATTGTGATTATTTATGAACTATTTCGACTTTCCGAGTTAGTACCTGTTCTAGTTTATTATCCGTGTAAACCTTCACGCTAACTATTGATTTCGTCTTTATCGGTATTTCCACACGCGCATTGAACAACCATCCACTATTGGTTTCGTTAAACTCGGGGTACTTTTCGTATACGTCTTTGCGTGGTAAGTTTACTCTGGCGCTTCCCAAATAATTCTCCTCGAGGAAAAGCTGGACATTCGTAATATTAACTCCTAAAACCCATCCACGAGCGGTTAGTAGGTGGTCATTCTCGTCGAATTGACAAGTACCAAATCCGTGTAATTTCTTTCGTGGCATTGCCGTGGAATGTTTTCCGATGGCGTTATATTTGGTAGTTAACTCCCAATTCTCGGTATCACCTGGATTTTCTTTTTTCATGAAATAAACAATTGTAAGAGAAATGGGGATAAACTTTCCTTTATTCTGAAATGGTAAAACCTTATATCCACTCCTTTTAATATTTTTTTCGTTTTTAGCAATAAATGAATTGACGGCCTTAGTTACATCAGGAGTATCTGAATTGCCATAGTCATCCGCTAGCAAAATACCTCTCGGTCTGACTCGTTTAAACCAATGATGTAAATCCCATAAGGCCGGATGAAATCTGTGGTCTCCGTCGATGATGATAACGTCCCAAGTACTTTTAGAATTTTCTTCATAGAATTTTTGACTAAATTCCCGGTGCAAGGTATGCCGGTTTCCTTGGAATAGCTGTAATGATTGTTGATAAACAGACAAAGATTCCTTGCTATCACACCAGTACGACCCTGTGTAATTGTCCGATTCATTTCCTAAATAGGGATCGACCCCGGTATAAGAATTAACCGAAATGTCTTTGCGATCATATAACGTCCTAATTAGGCCACCTTTATATACACCTATCTCTAAGATATCCAGTAGCGATTTATTGGGAACAGCTTCTTTTACTATGTCCCAGTAAGTTGTTCCCCGGTGCGGAAAGGTACACTTCGGAAGATTCCAAATCGTCTCTTTCGAGTTCGTTATGTGTTGCATTAAATTCTTTACAAACTACTTAAATAAATTCTGCAAAACGAAATTTTCCCAGGTGCCTAATTCTACTTTGTTAGATTAGCCGTGGAGAGCAGCACCGATGTCTTGTCCCATGTATTTTGCCTAAAATTGCCTACAGGCCGTCTCGCAAGACTCGGTTCTCGACAGATCGCTATGGATTTTTCCCCGGTTGTCGCAAAACCCCCTAACTCAAGCTCTCGACACATCTCTCTGCCTGGCTAATCTGATAAAGTAGAGCTAAACACGTAACAGTAGTATTTCTACGCGCTTCGTTTTGTCGCCCAGCCCCAATCTCCATTCTGGCTGGTTCTGAAATCTGTATAATCGGGATCTGTCTTGACCAGCATTCGATAAATTGTACCCACGTGACAATCTCTTAGTTCATCATCAGACATTCTCGTTTTCACGATCCGACTTCGCGGGTCCCAATCGTCAATAAACATTGGAGGCAACGCGTTTGAATTCCCGTGACTTCGGTTCATTTCTTCGTAATTGTATTGGAGATCATCTAATAGCAACGTTCCTCCGGAATTCATTAAGCGATTTGCTAAGGTAAATGCACAGGTGTCAACGGTAAAATTATGAGCACCATCAAGATAACAAAAGTCATAAATCGTTTCACAACGGCCGTTGACCAACTGTTTCTCTAACTTTTTCCTTAACCACCAATTATAGCTGTGTTGTTCCCGGTGAACGGCAACATATCTTTCAAGTCCAAACTTACTTAAGAGTTCTTCAATGCTCGGGTTAGAAAATGTTGCTCTGACTACTTCAAGGTCGACAGTGTCAATATTTCCGTCTCCGATCTCATCTAAAGCTGCGGCCATGACGACCGTACTCTTACCATGGGCAAAACCCAACTCTAAAATGTTCTTTGGTTTTGTGTCAATAATAAAGGAATAGATTTCTTCTGATTGCTGTTCTGTCATGCAGGGAACATTCGCGACATGGGATAGAACTTCTTTTAATTTCATCAAAGGTCTCCATTTATCATTTGGAAAGATCCAGACTATAGCTGCCGCGCGAAAACAAGCTGTCCATTTTTTAATTTATCTTGAAGGCGTCCCGTTCTTGAGCGGAATCGATTCTCCATCACGCAAACCCTGAAAGAATTCGCCACTTCTACGGCCGTATTCAACCACATTTCCCGCGGATAATCCAAGCGAAAGATGTGAAAAGAATGTTCGCCCGAATCTTATGAGAATGGATCTAAAAAAAATAAATTTCGAGGTCTATCCTCTTCTTGATTAAAGTGGGGTAAAATATTAAACCCACTACGTGGGCTGAGTGGCTATCTCATAATACTCTTTGCATGCGATTGAACAATGCGAAGTATTTTTTTTGAATTTTGGTTTTCTTTAGGTATGGCCAAGCGATAGGATGGCTGTGGTGCAAAGTAGCGTTCTGTATAGATTCTTGTGCCAAAGAAGTCATAAACTGTGTAATCAAGAGAATCTAGATAGGCAAGGAATTCATCTAATTTATAACCATAATTGTCTGCGGCGCTGGCACCTTCCGATTCAAAGACAATGACCGGCCTGTGCCGACTTAGAATTTCTCTGGCTCCCTTTAAAACAGGAAATTCTGCACCCTCAACGTCACAACGTATGAAGGAAATGATTTGATTGGGCTCCACGACATCATCCAACCGGCAGACAGGAACTGTTACTTTCTTTTTTATGAGATTCTCCCGCTCTTTCCGAATCTTTAAGCCACTTGACATGGGATATGAAGTTATCATAAATTGAGAATCCCCGGAGAAATCGGATAAGGCACGTTGGAAAACACGAACATTGCCATTATGCGATATTTGCGCAAGCCTACTCTTTAGATTCTTGAAAATTTCGAGATTGGGTTCAAAGGCATAAACCACCCCTTTTTCACCAACAGCTTCAATCATAGAGATCGTGCTTTCTCCTAAATGAGCGCCACAATCAATACAGGCTTCTCCGGGGTGGACAACGGTTCTAACAATTTGGGATGCAATTTTGTCAAATATCAACGGAAGCACACTGTGATTATTAAATCTCTTGGTCTTTTTGTCGATTAATTTTGAATAAAGAAACTCCAGGTCCAAATCTAATTCCAGATTGCGGGCCTCAAGGCCTTTGCTGCTCCGGTACAAAATGAATTTGACCGGCGTACCGGGAATGAAGTAGTCAACCTTTGGTTTAGCAATGAAGCGTTTATGGATAAACGCCAACTTATCTGAATTTTCGATACGAGCAAAGCCGAAATTCTTATCCAAGGAAAACCAGGTAATCTCTCCTTTTACTTTGACATTATCGATCGCTGTTTTATGCAATAAATTTTCCAGGTTATTGAGACGGTCGAACAGGAGGGAAACATCATTTTGAGCCGCACCATTATCAGTGGTACGCAACAATCTAGAAAAAGTCTCCCGAATATTCATAGAGAGGGAATTACATGGCATGCCGTCAAAAGCTGCCTTGGCCCACTTCAGGTCTAGATGCCCATTGTTCCATAATTTCTCGATTGTCGGTAGTGCTTGGTTTCTGCGGTCCCAATCAATATCTTTATTCGAGGAGGTCAACTTAAATAGTTGTTTGATATGGCTCATGCACAAATGTTGTTTGTTGGGTGCCATGGTATATTGGGCAAGCCTCAATTGTGCCCACGCTAAATGAGAAAAGGGTGCAAGCACACGACAGGCTTCGCCCTTTTTATCTGCCATCACCAGGATTCGAGCATATTCCAACGCAAACGGGAAGAATTCAGGGTTGCATGAATGGGCTTGCTGGTAATTATCGAGAATCGATTGATTATTATTGGTGAATAATGACTGGGAAACGAGATCGTATATTCGGTTAAACTGGGGAATATTGGCGGTCCAGTATTCCACCATGTGGATCTTAAACAGCCAATTGGTCGCCAACGTGAGGAATTTTCGGAATAATTGATACTGATTTTCATCGCAGCCAACAATATCCGAAATGAGAAACTCCTCGGAGAAACAAGAGTGAATTTCACTTTTAATAGCGTCGAAATTTTCCTTAAAAACATGCGCTCGTATAATCTGTTCAAAGCCGAGACAATATTTTTTATGGTCTGGATTCTTTTGGACGTAGTAGGCTGCCGCATTGCCTCTTTTTCGTTGCTGGTCGAAGTAGTGATCTAAAGTTAGTGGAGAGTGATGTCGCGCGCTGGCACCGATATGAAAATAAAGTTGGAAATCCTTTTCCTCAATCATGCGCAGCCCGAATTCAGTATCCTCGTTGCGGTTAAAGGGAAAACTTTCGTCGAAAACGTGTTGTAGATTCTCAATCAGCGCTTTTTTAATAGAGACATTCGCGCTGATCAATCCGTAGTGAATTCTTTTTTTGTCGGCATATTTTGTTGCGTCAACAAATACTCCTTCCTCTTCTAAATAATGGAGCAAGGGCGTCCGGGGCATATTCGGATCAAAATAGATGCGTCCTTGGACCCCGAATTCCTTTTCGGGATGCTCTTCATGAAGCTTTCGATGAAAGTAGATCATGTTGTAATCCGGAAGGATGTCGTCGTCAATAAAAATCAGAATTTTTCCCCTAGCTTCACTTGCACCTCGATTCCGGGCGGCAGCTGCGCCTTTACTAGAATTCTGGCGGATTATCTTTAGTGGGAAAGTATATTTCAGGGGCTCCAAAGCCTTTGAAATAGGCGTTTCCGACCCATCGTCGATGACGATAACTTCATCGGGGATCATCGAACCGTTACTTAGAGATTGTAGAGATTCCTTGAGAACCGGAATTCTATCTTTTGTTGGTATGATGACCGAAATCTCTTTTCTTTTTTTTCTCATAGACTAGTACTTTACAAAGCCTAACGCGGCCAAGCCGCAACTAAACTAAAGGTTATGTATCCCGTTGCCGCTTCGCTAATCCTTTGGATTACCGTCTCGCTCCGCTCGCTCAGGGAAAGGAGAAGGGTAAATATGCAGGTCCTGGGGTGATTCGCCCCCAGGCTAGAAAATGTATTCTCATTAGGGAAATCATGAAAAAAATACTCAGCTTTATTTGCTTTTAGTTTCTTGTTTTTTTTATTGCAGACTATTACGAATAAAATAAAAGATATTTAAATTTGGTTTTTCGCCTAAATTCAATGCCGTTATTGAGGATCTAACAATTGTCCATGTAGCCTATATTGGAATATTTCTACTACGAGAACACTCTCATATGATTACTAACTAAGGAAAGCTACGCTCTTTGATTACCAAAACGTCATACTTATTCAGGTTCGAAGGGAAAGCAGCTTATAGCCTTGCAATTATGGTATCATGAGTTAGTAAATTCGAGGACGCTTAGGGTATGCATCGTCTTAGGAAAAAGGAAAGGTCTCCGCCGGTGATAACGAACAAGTAATACTATCCAACCATTTAGATACGTAGCAGGTCGCCCTTTTCTTTCGATATATTCAAATATTTATCCCCTGTGAATACAAATTCAAAACTTTTTCAAATTTGATACGCTCAAAAATGTCAAGCGCTCCACCCCTGGTAGCGTTTTTGATCCATCCCCCATGGGATTGAAGAAAACAATGGCATGCGAGAAATGCACCTTCAACTTGGAATTTTATCGGGGGAGACCAGGGCTTTCCGGACCGGTAGTCTTTGATAAAGTGATTTCCTTCTCCCTTCACCCTTTCCCACTCATCTTTTGCATTTTTGTTTTGTTCAAATTTAAATGAATGGTCAACACCATAGAGAATGAATTTGGTTATCCCCATATGATAGCCAATTTGTATAGCGGTGATCAGTGTGCCAGCACCAGGCATAACAAAATCGTAAACATTTTCTGAGAATTCAAACGGGGTTGTGCTTTTCATTTTGAACCAGACAAAATTACCCTTAAAATTAGGCTTCTTATCAGCTACAAAAAAAACCGTCCCGGGATGGCGGTCGATCATTTCCTGGCCAAAATCACGAATCATCTGGGCATCCGTAGAACCCAAGTAGTGGGGACGGAATTTCATTTTATCATAAGCTAGGTAGAGACGATTGCATCCAAACGTGATAATTCCATCGAGTTTTTCCAAATCTTTTACTCTAACGCTGGGCCCGTTTCCCAATAATAAACCAACCTTACCCTTATGGCAATTCTTAAGGGAGGCAATCTTTAGGTCATTCGCGTCGTTAGATGTTTCCTCCTCAGCCCAGGCAATCCTTTGTCTCATTTTCAGCGATTGGTCTGGGCGAACGGTAATCCATGGCCTTAAATCAAGAGAGCCTCGCGGTCCGCGAATGAGGGGCCTTTGGTGCGAAGAGGCACTGCTTCCGTTCCCCAGGTTTTTTTGTGCGCTCTGATCGAAATGAGACTCATGCCTGGTTTTTTGACGGATCGAATTAATTGAGGATGGAGGCTTTTGCGTCTTAATGTTGTTCTCTGGACCGTGAATAAAAGTGGTGGGCTGGCCATTACTGATTATCGAGCAACTTTTTCTCAGAAAGTCGGTGAGCTTGAAACTGGGATGCGATTCGAGGAAATCCATCTTAAACCCATTTTGATTATTATGAAATTCATAGTTAGCACCCATTAAATTAAACAAGGAGACATCACCCGACCTGAATACGATCTTAATATTTGGGCTTCGATTTTCACCACACTCTACCTCTGCTTCAAAACCACAATGTTCTCGTTCACAGGCATCATATTTTGTATACACGTCCGGTCGATGCATGTCTACTTGTGTGGTGATGGCCAGAACATTATTGATGTAGATATCTGCTGTCAGTTTCAATTTTTTGGCATAGGCCCATCCTTTAATGAAGAAACTGGTTTCTTGATTCTTGCAGATCTTTGAGACCCCCACATTTGCGGTCTTTTTTATATCATGTAAAGTCCGAGCATTAGCAATTATCGTGGAGATCTCTGACCAAGCAGATTTCCCCTTGTTGAGCGTCTTGGCAAAGTCAAATTTTCTTTTCGACCGCCGATATGAAAAAACCCGCTCCAGCTTATCGCAGCATACATCAAAACCGGCGCGCTGTTGTGCTACTAACCTCAGAGTTTGCTGCGCGGAAGAATCCAATTTTTGGGTCAACACTTCTCCAATTTTTTTCTTGAATCCCAACGCGTCTCCCATCTCAACAAAATGGAGGCGATTATTCGTAACTTCCCGCAATACCGGTAAATCATAGGCGATACAAGGTGTTCCGCAGTATAACGACTCTAAGGGAGGATATCCGTATCCTTCAAAATAGGAGGGAAAGAGCATTAATGACGCTTTTTTTATCTCTTTGAATTTCTCTTCATCGGAGAGTTGGATCTTAATTTCATATTTGACATTAAATTGAGAACATCTATCATCAAGCTTTTCCTTGAAGCTTTCATCAATTGCGTTGCGACCAAGAAGAAGAACCAATGTGAATCCTGACATTTGATGGTCGATCATTTCCAGGAGATCCGATGCCCCTTTGTGTTTATCCATTAGTCGGGTAATGGCAACGAGGCGATCTTCCCTTTTATCAACCAAGGTTAAATCAGCAACGACACTGTTGATGGGGGGATTCCAAACAGAAAAAGTCGTTCTTCGCGGATAGTCGGTGTAGAACTCTTTCGCGTATTTTTGGCTTTCTTCGGCAGAGGAGAGGATTAGGCAGTTATCTTCGCAACATCTTTTCCACTGATCCCAAAGTCTTTCATCTCTTTTTATCGGCGAGTATTTGTTAAACCAGTTCGCAGATTCAAAGTTTATAAGGACGAGCCGTGCCTGAGAAATTTTAGCGAAATTGCGGACATCCTCGTAAAAGAAGTCTGAGGTGTCTTGATGAGGAATAAGAACAACATAGTCAAAGAGCCCATTGGGAAAGCCATTCTTAAAATCCTTCGTAATGACAAGCTCAATCTTATTGTGTCCAGGTAGTCTTGATAGATCAGTATAAAAGATCGGCTTGGCATTGGTAACGTAGAATACTGTATGGTTTCGAGCAGCCAGGCATTCGCCTAGCATTAGGCCATGGTACCGGCCACCTGAGTAAACATTTTTGCTGTTAGTAGAAAATATAGCGATTCGCATGGTCCATACTTTTACATAATAGAATGTTGCTTTTCCCCAGGAAAAATAGTTACAGGAAAGAGTGTATCAGGCCTTCTTTCATCAAAGTAAGCCAAAAAAACAATCCTGCGAGGCAGGCTGATGTTGTTCAAAATTTAAGGTGGAGTTTTATTTATCTTTCCGATTAGAGTTGTTCGTAATACTTTGGCCTCATGTCGCTCATTTCCATAAATTTTATCGACAATTTTCATCACCCTTAAGGCATCGTCTGAAGTTCCAATTTGGATATCAGATTCTGAATTGATAGCATCTAAGAAATGATTTACCTCTCTCAACCAAGAGCGATCAAGCGTAAAATGGATTCGCTCTTCATCGTCCCAGGTTGCCGCTGGCGCTTGTGTTCTATTTTTAGCAATAGTTAATACTTCTTCGCCATACGTCCCGGAGGAGGTCTTTAAACCGTTCAAGGTCATGTGACCCGCTTCTAAAAAGATTTCCAGCGAAAAGAGGTGGCGCCACTGTGTCATTGTCGAATGTAAAGAGGCGACCATGCCTGATTCGTTGTTTTTTAGAATAGCAAATACATTATCCTCGATGCCATCTAATCGCCAATATAAATTGGATACAGTCGCCTGAACTTCATCGAAATTTCCCCCTAAGTACAGGAATAAGTCCACCATATGGATGCCCTGATCCAATAATATTCCTCCACCGGCAAGCTCTTTCTTTGCCCGCCAGGTATCGAGGTAGCTTTCATCGACACTTTTACCATAGCGCCCGCGCATCCAAAGGACACGACCATATTCGTTAGAGGTAATGATCTCATGCATTCTGATGACAGATTCATGATGACGATGGTTGAAACCGTACATAAGTTTTTTACCGGATCGTATCTCAGCCTTTTTAATTTGGACGACTTGTTTTGTTGAAAAGGCCGGAGGTTTTTCACAAAACACGTGCTTTCCACACTGTAATGCTTTTATGGTATATGGTTTGTTGTACTTATTAGGCAGGCATAAAAAAACAGCATCAATCTTAGGATCATTAAGAATTTCCTCGGGTGTACTCGCATATATAAAATTGGATTCACTTACCGGAAATTCATCATACACGAACAAAAGTTCTCCTTTACCTGAGTTCCGAAGTGCTTCCGCACGAATTCTTCCCATTTTTCCAAAGCCAATTATCCCAACATTAATCATTTAATATTTTCCGGTTATTCTTATCTGCGAGTCGTGGACGAGAAATACTTGGTGGCGAGTGGCGTTAGCCTTATCTAGGGCGACAGCCCATCTCTGGAAGATGGCATGCTTTTTTTTGAAGACAATAAAATACGTTAATTGTTCTGAAGGATTCTTACAATGTCGAAAACTATAGCAATGTACTGGAGATTCTAAATTTAGACATAATTAAGCGACATGCATGTTCTAATAAAATGTTTTTTTATTAATGCCGAAACCGCAGGAGGTATTTCAAGGTTTCATGAATAGCCCCAAAATTTTCTACGACTCGAAAAAAATTTTGATAGAATGGTTTTTTGCGACCGAAGATACACGATGAAAACATTTTTTCCAGGTATCTTAGCCATAATATGGAATGTGCCGCGAGTAAACGCAGCGCTTGTCTTCTATTGAAGGCTGTTTTCCCTGAGTTAAATTGGTGTCGAAACGTATTCAAGCCTCTTGTATAATATCGGGTTATGAGCCATGAGATCGTCAGTTTCTCCTTACCAATGATATGATGCATAATAGCGTCTGGTGAATAATACAGATCAGCTTTGATGCCTGCTGCGATCCTCATTAATCCTTTTTGCTTAATTTTTTTCAGGGTATCTAGTGGTATAGATTTTGACCTGAAATGTCCTAAGTTTTCAGAACCACCTTTTTGTTGACAGGCCTGACCCTGGGAATTACCGGTGGGGTTCATTCCAATCTTCTTGCTATAAAAACAGGCCTTGCTAGCCTCCCAGACTATATCGGTTCGCCATACTGTATTCGTATCCGGTACCCAGTCACACTTCGTGATTTCATTACCGACGCGATATCCTCCATAAAAACCGCTGGAATCTTCTGTCATCCAGCGAGGGTTATACGGTATAAAAACGGGCTTAATTTGGCCACTGCATGCTGCTGCATAGGGATTTTTACTGAACACTGTGTAGAAGGACTGAAGCCAGTTCTTATCCACCGTGGCACCTTGATCCAAAAAGACCACATATTTCCCAAGAATATCGCCATCGCTAGAATTTTTCGGCTCAGTTGATCCTGATTTCCGTTCAGAAATGTATTTTACTCCCTCACTTTTATATGGTTCCACAACTTTTGAATTGTTACCCGTGCGGTCGCCATCGATAATGATAACTTCATAGGTAATTTTATCCTGACGATTACTTAACACCGACTCAATCGTATTTCGCAGGGAAGTTGCCTGGTCATTGGCACGTATAATGACAGAAAAGAGTATTTCATAGTGGATTTGGAAGGCATTTTCGAAATTCTGAATACTAAATGCATTTGCTGCGATCGCGTTGATGTAGGTATGAATTGTTGAAGCAGCATCTCCCTTAATGGAGGTGCAATGTTCTGTTAGATAATTGGCAAATTTAGGGCAATCTATGGACATCGACTTGGAGTGGCTAGCCAATGCCGACCGCAGTTCTTCATAATTTTCAGTATAAATGACGACTTGAGAGCTCCGATCCCGAAAGGTGTTCATCGGTTCTTGATGTGGGTTGAAATAGATGACAGGCCGTCCGCGACTAAGCGCTTCATAGGGGATGTTACTAAATCGTGTTATTACAATACTTGCTTGCCTGAGTTGCTCAGCAATTGTCAGCGTTGAGGATTTAACAACATTGAATTCGCCCCAGTCAGAGTAGTCCCGCGGATGCTGGGAAATAAAATATTGGATTTTCAATTCATCGCAGCAGCGGAGGACCTGCGACACCCAAGTGTTTCGATGATCTTCGTACTGGGCGTAGGTAAAGTTGCAATTAATTAGAACGCAGGGGGTAGTAGGTAGGGGATGTGGAGTAAAAGTATCCATTTTAGGATTGCCGGTAATCGCTGAAAATTGGGGTGTTATTTCTTGCCAAATTCGGTAGCCCTGGGAAAAAAACACATCAGCATTTCGATATTTTCTGGGATCTTTTCCGTTGATCTTTTGTCCCCAGTCTTGCGGTCCCTCCTGGATCGCTATTACAGGTACCGACATCGTATCCGCAATCATCTTGATGGCACGGTATTCCGGAGACCAATCGCTCGCACAAACAATTATTTCAGGTGAGAAATTTTCGATGGTTTTGTTGATAGGTTTTTCATAGTTTAGATAGCAAAACTCCCACCCGAATTGTTTTAAGACTAAATCAGCGTCTTCGGCCTTGTTATTAGGATCAGGGACAGCAAACAATGGGTTATCAAGTTTTTCCGCAATCGTATTAAAAAAATGCGCATGGGTATCGTTTGATGCTAAAAACAGTACGCGAGCTTCATTGCCTTTACTAAGTTTCGATAAACTCCTAATTATGTTAACATTGTTGAGCGAGAGGATCTTTTGTAACGATTCCTCTATATATACAGTTGCGTAGCCGGAAGCTATTTTTTGAATATACGTGTTTACACATGGATCACGGGCGTCAATAAAAAGAAAGGTGAGCCCTGATATTCTTGCTATCGGGTTGGGATTGAAGGGGTTGCAAACGACCAGTGTGGAGAGATCTGTAGGTTTATAAATGTCCCTTCCATCAGTCTGAGTTTGATGACTCGATTTGTTGCTTTCCAAAGAAAGTTCATCTCCAAGGGGGTTACCCCGTATAATTCATGCGTTTCATCTTCCTATGGGCCAAAGGTAAAACCTCATTTAAGAGAGATTTCAGCCTCCAGCGGGATACAAACAAATGGCCTCCAAATAAGAGATTTAGTCGTAGCTCTGAGCGCAGTACAAAGGGTTGGAGAGGGAAATAATCCTTCGAGAGTTTGGGTGTAGTTTGTACAGCTAAAACGCTTCGAGTAACGTCACACATTGCTACACCGATGCGATTTGTTATTTTTTCACCAAAATCCCCGAAGATGTTGTCGAGAGCGGCTAGTGCGCTTTTAATTTAAATCTCATATGTTGTCGTTGGATTTAGAATATTTTGCTTTCCATCGATTAGCGTTGTCTTAATTAAAGATTTCGGATATAACGTTTAATTGGGGTTAACCATGATTTGCCTTCTTCTAAGTGCTTACGATAAAATTCTTCGATAGATTCAATCGTCTCTCCTCCAGTCTTTTTAAATTTCAGATCAATGGACATTCTTGTCGGTTGTCTTTTTCGTGGCTTCCTGAAAAGAAACTGTGGATCTTTGTGGTCGAATAAATAACAATTCCCACTACGGGTAAGGGCGTTGTCATGCTGCACTGCAATTGACTCCGTGGCCCCATCTTTATAGACAATTTGTGGTTTAGCTAATAGGACTTCTGCATAATCATTTATTGGATCGAGTCTAAGAGCTTGTATCCCTTTATAGTCAACCAAATCAAAACCTATATGGGGATGATAACTATGAAGAGGCTGTACAATAGATTCTGATTGGTTGAATCCTTTCCCTGTATCAATAAATAATTGAGAATATCCGAGAAATGGAAGGCATTTAGTTTTAATGTCCTTGTACAACTTGCGATGATTGTCAATGATCTGAAGACGGAGAAACGTCTTTTGGTAGGGGGTCATCCTCTCCACCATTGATTCGGATCTTTTTCGACAGAAGAACAATTTCTTCGGAATCCTATGAACATCCCGATTTAGCTCCACAATCGAGAGCCAAAAATCCCAGTCTTCCCAACCGAAAACCATCTCTGGATTAAAACCACCTACTCTCTCCCAATCCTTTTTTCTAAAGAATGCCGCGCAAAAAACTATGTTTTCAATTAAAAGTCGTTCCTTACTAAACAATGGAAGATCAAACGGTCCTTTTTTTTCACCAAAGAATTCCGCCTCACAATACACTATCCCAGTATTAGAATTTTCATCGAGAATCTTGACCGCATCTTCTAAGTAGCTAGGCCCTATTTTATCATCGGCATCGAGCGGTAAAATATAGCGCCCTTTGCTTGCTTCAATTCCCTTATTCCTGGCGCTTGGTAACCCGCAGTTTTCACTACTAATCACTTGTGTATTTGGCCAGCAAGTAGCGCGTAATCGTTGATTTGTTTTTACATCGGTAGACCCATCGTTGACAATTATGATTTCATAGTCTAAATAAGTTTGCTGCAAGACCGAATCTATAGCTTCCTTGATAAAGTTTCCTTGATTAAAACAAGGGATAATTACACTTACTTTAGGTGGCATGAAAACAAATGGTTACGCGTTGCCTATTAATAGGGGGTGCCGAAAGATATTTGCGACAAATTCATTTTTTTAACTCACACCATTTCTCATTGAACAGTTCCTGGGCATTCTGGTATAATTTGACGTCCTCAGAGTTATTTTTTTCAATAAGATCTTGGATATCCTTATCTATCTTATATGAATTCTGGGTATTTAGCCTGCCAACATTCGCACTAAAGGATGTAAACCGAACGCCTGTTTTGTTATTAAAAACTTCAATTGAGCGATCGTACTCCTCCATCAAGCCGACGAAATAAAAGTTCTCGATTCCCAATTCTAAAATCATTCGCGTTTGGATGTTGAAAAGCTTGTTGTCTTGACAGAATGCCCTTAAATCAAAAAGATTGTCCTGGTGACGTTTCCGATGTAAATACTCAGATACAAGCCTTTGAACCGGATCTCGTAGAAAAACAATCCACTTAACATTGTTCTTTAAAATAGAATAATATTTTTTTGCGGGAAAGTGCCCGGATAGAAACCTGATTTTTTGTTGATTAAGGATGTTAATAAATCGAAAGGGATCATTCTTATAAATGGAATCAGTAATCTCTTTACTGGTTGTCTCGCTGTCGATTCCATAATCCCGGAGTGTTCTTTTTTTCCCAAATTCAAGTTCAGCTGCACGTCGAAATGAAGTGCCTCCGGTTTTCGGAATATGGGTAAATATATAAATCGCGTCCGGTGAATGCAGCCTAAGATCTTCATCGCTAAAATTATAGAACGGACTATTGATAAGCTCCAGGTCCGTATTTTTAAACCGCACAAAGATGCGTTTTGCCCTTTTGAAGGCATCTGTATTAAATCCCTTAATTACAAATCCACAATTGCCTGTAGGATGCATCCCTTTATCCTGCAGGTCCTTTCGAAATGTGGATGCAGTGATACTCAATATTTTTTGATCATCAAAGTATAAGTCGACCTCTGAGGGGATTGATGGATCCTGAGGTATCGCCCATCCAGATATTTCGTCACTTGTTACCTTCCCTAAACTCCCTTTAACTTTTTTTATCTCGTTATTATTCGACACCTTGGACCATTAATAGATTTTGAGGCCTAAACGATCGATAAGCCAATTTCAAAAGTATGTTCGAGTTAAATTTTAAGGATAAAGTGCGTAGATGTCATGACAAGATGAAAACGTACATAGCGTTTATCCTAAGCTCGTTATGAGTTTTTTAGTTTAAATTCCTGATTTGCGCGGAAAGAACTTTTCCAATGGCTCACATAACTACTTTTTTCAAATATGCGCCCATGTGCCGGATATTTAAATTGTAAAATTAGTATTGTCGTGGCGGTGAAGCTAACTCAAAATTTTCATTCACTAAGCTTAAGTTGGGGTTATAGGCTGGATCGCTCTTTAATAACTTTTCCCATGTCCGATGCATGAATTCAATTTCCTTGCGATATCGTAATTGTTTCTCAACACATTCATCCGATCCGCGGCTGCGAGCCTCATAGTGATATAATTCTGCCAAAGGAGTAAATAAATTCCGATATCCCAAAGCCAAAATCCGGAGACAGAAGTCAATATCATTTAAGGCAACGGGTAATTCTTCTTCATTTAAACCGCCAACTTTTTCAAACAGGGAACGTTTTACAACCATACAAGCTCCGGTAACCGCAGAATAATTTTGAACATACTTCAATCTTCCCAATTGGCCATGGGCATCTCTATCAAAATTTCGAAAAGCATGGCCAGCGACGCCCCCAATGCCTAGCACCACCCCGGCATGTTGAATTTTACCTTTTGGATAATACAGCTTTGCTCCGACAACACCGATTTCGGGTCTGATCGCGTGGCTTGCCATCTCTTTTAGCCAATTTGATGAGATAACTTCGGTATCGTTGTTTAATAAAGCCAGCAAATCTCCTCCTGAATAGGCCGCACCACGATTTATGATCCTGGAGAAATTAAATGGGCCAGGAACTTTTAATATTCTGATTTTATCGCGATGCACTGTACCAAAATCATCTAATGCAATTTCTTTTTCAGAATCGTTATCGACAATAGTGATCCTATAATTAGGATAATCGGTCTTGCTCAGAATACTGTTTACGCATGTTTTTAACAGATCGAGATGGTCTTTGGTTGGGATAATAATTGAAATTTTTGGAGTAGGGGAGGGCAGGCGATAGCTTATTCGATGCTCCATTTTTGCAGTTCTGACAACACGCCCCGGTACATTATTGCGGATAAGATAGTCCGCTAACACGCGTTCGCTCCTGCCGAATTTTCGATTGTTGATTTCTTTTAGTCCCATCTCGCCAGGAATTGAGGAGTAGGAATGGTAAAGGATTCGCGGAATATGTCCAATTCTCTCGGGTTCAGTTAACTCGACGGCTCTCAGAAGTAAATCCCATTCTTGGCAGCCGTTTATGTCTGGCCGAAAACCACCTAGCGCATCGACAATTCGCCTCTTTATCACGAATAGACGCCCAATGTAATTATAGGATAGCAGCAGGTCCGGATTCCAGTCAGGCTTGAAACGGGGATCAAATCGCAGGTCCTTAGAGTCTATTTTGTCTTCATCACTATAGATTATGTCCAATTTCGGGTGTTTGTTAAGGAGATCGACAATCCATGCGAGTGCATGGGAGGCAAGTACGCCATTCCCTTCTACCAGGGTGATAAACTCACCCGTTGCCAGCGCCAAAGCATCATTATAAATAATGGAATCGCATCCTTGCTTAGTTAGGCAATTAAATTTTGTCCGTTGATTCTTTTGCTGTTGCTGTCTTAAATAACTTTTGATTTCCGGAGGGCTGAATCCGCTGTCGACGATACATAATTCCCAGTTGGAGTACACCTGTTGGTATACAGATGCTATTGCCCCTTTTAAAAGCTTAATGGGTTCCCTACGAATTGGTAAAATAATTGAAATGAGCGGTTGGTAATGAAACTTCATTACACTAAGCGATAAGGCATTCTTCTCTGGGGAACGGTCTCGGTCAAATTTTTTGACCCAACTTGGGTAATCGGAAATCCTTTTTGGGTAATTCGAAAAAATTAATCTTTTCCCCAATGTATAGGATAGACCCTCTGAGGTTTGGGCAATATAATGCAATAATTTAAATCCTCTGCCGACAGTGAATTCAGCAGTGAATCCACAGGAAAGTGGGAAGTCGGAATCTCCATGGAAACGTTCTCTTATATCAGGGCGTTCCTGCCATTTGCAGGCAACTATCCTATCCCCGATACGGATGAGAATATAATCTGGCAATTTATAATCATTACCCAGGCACCATCCCTTTACAACGACCCTGCGATTCCCAACTACGGTGTAAAACTTAGTCGGAGCTTCAATATGATAAATGTAAGGAGTTCGAATGTAGCTCATGCTTAAATATCATTTTTAGTTGTGTCGTCCCATAGGGTAGTTGAGCGTTTTCCTTTCCCCATTGATTGTATTGACTGTGAAAAAAAAATATAAAATTCACTATGAGAGCCGAAAAGGCGATCGGACGGCTTCCCCTAAAGGGAAAGACTCGCTGAGATTGCAACAACCCTAGCTGAATGTGAAATTCGAAAATGCCAAATAATATTGTTGCCCGGATCCTTAATTTATCTTCTCGGATCAGCATTTATTACATTTTCTCTTAGTTTGGTATATTAGTAAATGATAAGTTGCAAAATCGTCTGTAAGACTTATTGTTGTAAATTTTTTGAGTTAGGAATAGTTAAAAAAATTGCCGTGCAAGTTTGTATTCAGTTAAGGCCGTATCGTTTTCTATTTTACGGTTCCTTATTTATGGATCGATTTGCTAGCACGAGTTTGTTAAAATTATAGAGCTTTCTATTCCAAAGAGCCAATATTGATAAATACAGCTTATTAGCGAGCACGACTTGGTTTGCACTGGGCATAACATATAATCCCCGCTATTTTGGGTCGACAAGGTGACAGCTGTCGGCGATCCAAAAATCCGCAACAAAATCTCCAAAGTTTTGTTTGAGAAACGATCCCATCCGAATATTACCATCGCCTCCCATCAAATGACTACTTTAAGAGAATACTGCAATATCCTTGTTTTAATTCAAGGTGGAGACTTTTGTTTCTTTGGCAGCACTGGCGAGGCCATCGAACCGAGCTAAGATGAGTAACCCATACTTTTTTAGCCTTCATCGGCTAATACGCAATAAAGGTTTTTTCCTATTTTTCGGAATTCCTCTTCTGACTACTATTTGCTATTTATTTTTCCTATCTGCCGATCTTTATCAAGCGACTAGCCAATTTATCATCAAGCAAAACTCTAGCGATAATAGCGGGGCTGTTCTTGACTTGGGATTTCTTAAACCGCCTACATCCACTTCCCACGAAGATGCGTTCCTGTTAAAAGAATTTATTCATTCTCCAGATTTACTCCAGATCCTTGACCAGGAAGCTGACTTGAGAAATCACTATACCTCTCCAAGGTTAGATTTCTCGAAAAGATTGAGCAAAACGGCGTCAAAAGAGGATTTTCTTGACTATTATCGAAAAATGATTTCTGTAGCTATTAAGCCAGACTCCAATATAGTTTCCATTAAGGCACTTGGGTTTGATCGGGAAATCGCCCATAAAACTGTCAACCTGATTTTGGATAATAGTGAGTCATTTATCAACCGAATTTCAAAACGTTTAGCAGAAGAGCAAGTTAATTTTGTACGAGAGGAGGTAACCAGTGCGGAAGCACGGTTAAGAACTGCAAAAGAGAAAATATTAATATTTCAAAATCAAAAAACCCTTCTCAGCCCGGAAAGCAGCATCGAATCGAAAATCAAAGTAGTTGCCGAGATGCAAGCGGAGATTACGGAGAAAAAAACCGAGCTAAGAGCGCTTAGGGGGTTTCTGCAGGACAACGCTTTCCAAATCACCAGCTTGTACAATCAAATTGACGCTCTTGAAGAACAAATAGAAGAAGAAATGAATCAACTAACGGGAGCATCAAAAGTTAGCCTCAACCAGATTGTAGCTGAATTTCAAAATCTTTCATTGGACCTCGAATTTGCCGAAAAAACTTATAAGTCTGCTGTAACTTCTCTTGAAACTTCCCGTCTTGAAGCGTCACGTAAACTCAAACACATGGTAATAATTTCCAGTTCTGGTCTGCCTGATGAGCCTAAATACCCGCAAAAACTTTATAATATTTTTACTGCCTTGGTGGTATTGATTCTCGTTTATGGTATCGGCAGGCTGATTATTGCTACCATCAATGATCACAGAGAATGATTTTTTTATGATTAAAAAATTTGGCCTTTTCTATGTATTATTCGCGTTTGCATTTGGATGTCTTGCCGACAAATCCGATGATGAGATAAAGGTATTTGGGCAGCATCTTTTTAAAGGGGACTTTAAAGATGAATCCTTTACGGGGTTTAACCCCAACTACCAGATTGCTGTTGGTGATAAAATTCAGTTGCAAGTGTGGGGAGCAGTTGAGCTTGCTTTGGAACTTGCTGTTGATCCTCAAGGAAATATCTTCATTCCCAATGTAGGGCCGGTTAACGTATTAGGGGTCCGCAATGATTCCCTCAATGAAGTAATTAGAAATACTATCAAAAAAACTTATGTCGATAATGTGGAAATCTACGCAACACTCGAAAGCGCTCAACCAATAAAAGTGTTTGTTACCGGTTTCGTTAAGAGTCCCGGATTATTTAGTGGGTTTTCCTCGGACTCCATTCTGTTTTACCTGGACAAGGCCGGCGGCGTTGATCCTCAACGAGGTAGCTTTATAGATATCGCCGTTACCCGGAGCGGAAAAACGGTTAATACGGTTAGCCTTTACGATTTTCTTATAAAGGGAAAACTTGAATTTATACAACTTGCTGATGGCGATGTGATCTTCGTTCGTCCCATTAAGCATACAATCATGATCGATGGAGACGTAAATAATCCTTATCAATTCGAATTTATCCAACCAAAAATCGCGCTAAAAGAAGCGCTAGATTTTGCGCAGGTTAAACCGAATGTTACCCATTTAAGTATCAGCCGTAAGACTGGGGGAACTATTACTTCTTCATATCATGGGTTAGAGGATGTAGATAAGCTTACCCTTCAGCCTGGCGATGAAGTAATAATAACCACAGATTTAAAGCCAGGAACCATTTTGGTGAAAGCCACAGGAGAACAAATCGGTCCGAAACAGCTGATTCTCCCCTACGGCGCTCGTCTGAACGATGCTATTGAAAGTCTAATTGCCAATGAGCGTTCAAATTTTGATTCAATTCAGTTATTCCGGCGTCGCGTCGCCAAAAGACAGAAGGAAATGATTGATGAATCCTTAAATAATCTAGAAAAAAATATCTTGGGAGCACGATCATCATCACACGAAGAAGCCCAATTGCGAGTTGCAGAAGCGGAATTATTGGTCAAATTCATTGAGCGTGCGAAGAAAGTTGAACCAAAGGGCCAAATTGTACTTAGTAATGTTGATAGCGAAAGAAATGTTTACCTGGAGAACCGTGACGTCCTTTTCGTACCCGCCATTAATTCACTCGTTATGGTCCATGGCGAAGTAATGTTTCCAAATACCCAGGTTTATCACCCGGGTTATCGGATTGCGGATTACATTGAAAATGCGGGTGGTCTTTCTCCGAATGCAGATAAATCTAATATCCTTATTCTTAAGCAAAACGGCTCAATTGTTAATGTAAAAAAGGCCTATGGTAATTTTCGCCGCGTATCTCTTGATCCTGGTGATGAGGTCATCGTAATGCCAAAGGTAAACTTTAAAAGTATCCAGCTGGTGAAGGATATTACGCAAATTTTATTTCAGATCGCTGTAGCTACGCGCACGATTGTAGAATTTTAATGAAGAGACGCTATGAAGTTATCCGTAATTATTCCTACCTTGAATAATCTTTCCCTGACACGCCAACTATTTTCCAGTTTTGAAGCGACAAAACCGAGCATGACTTATGAGGTCATTATTATTGATAATGCCAGTACCGATGGAACTAAGGAATACTTATCAACATTAGAGAAGTCCTATCGAGTCGTCTACCTCAATGCACAACAGAGTTATGCAAAAAACAACAATTACGGCGCTCGGATTGCGATCGGAGAAACTCTCGCATTTCTGAACAACGACCTAATATTGACTCAGAATTGGCTGCCTCCGATGATAAACCTCCTTGATACAATGGAAAATGTCGGAGCGGTTGGAAATATCCAGATTCAGCCACAAACGAGTTTGATAGACCATGCCGGTATTGCTTTCGATCTTAATGGAGTTCCGTTCCATATTCGAAAAAATAGAAAGAAACTCCCAGCCGGGGCTTACCACGAATGCAACGCTATTACAGGAGCCTGCATGTTGATTAAACGCGGATTATTTGTCTCTGTTGGCGGATTTGACGAACGATATTGGAATGGTTCCGAAGATGTTGATTTGTGTGTTCGTCTCCGTCTCACCGGATTCCGCCTTCTTGTGTCTCATTATAGCCAGATCTACCATCATGTCAGCAGTTCTGCCGGGAGATTCGATAACATCGACACAAATATGAATCTATTTCTAAGTAAATGGCAATCTCGCACGGCTGCATGGGGACTCCAGGAGTGGGCACCGGAGTACTTCCATCGCTATGCCAGACATTTTTGGAAGATGACCCCTAACAAAGTAGCCAAAGCCCTTTATATGATCGGAAAGAACCGACATTCGGATAAGAAAGACGTATATCACTCTTCTGTATAAGCCATATTTTAGTCTACCGTTGGACTTTAGTTCCCCATTTCAAATAGACGGTAATTGTCCATGAAAATAGCATGAAATCATGATTGGTTTATTTCCCATCGGAGATAGATAAGTTATAGCCTGGCCCAATCATCCTTGAGATTGAAGTGCAACCCCAATTCCTACCCTGAAGGGTATATTTAACTCATTCTAGGCATAGTTTAAAAAGCCAATATTTAATAAAGTTGCTCGCTCCAATCGTGTGGCTTACATTCCGCATTTTTTTATCGGCAAAAATTGCAATTTAACTCATTGACTAATAACGCTTTAATCGTAATATCCTCTATTGCAGTTAGTTGCGGATAAATTATTTAATAAAAGCATGTTATGTATTAGACCTAACTTCCACTGCTTTAAATATGTATCTCCCTGAAATTAAAATATTTAAGAAAATTGACGATATTGGTTACTGGGTACGTTACATCTTTAATTTC
>JAVJHY010086996.1:9985-23206 GCA_035593235.1 Phascolosoma agassizii
AATACGTCCTCTGTCCATAACGTCGTGGTCTGCACGCTGTGCAGTTGTTACCCGCGATCCCTGTTGGGTCGGCCACCGGCGTGGTATAAATCCAAGTCCTACCGGGCTCGCATTGTGCGAGAACCGCGGGCTGTTCTGGCCGAATTTGGCACCCCGATTGCGGACGATCAGGACGTGGTCGTGCACGATTCCACCGCCGAGCTTCGCTATATCGTACTGCCCATGCGCCCGGAAGGTACCGACGGTTGGGACGAGCAGCAACTGGCGGCACTGGTCAGTCGCGATTCTATGATTGGTGTTGCGCGCGCGCGTCAGCCATAATTACGGCAGCCACTACGAGAAATCACGTGGGAATGGTATCAGGTCGTGATCCACAACATTTTATTCGACATGGACGATGTGCTTTGCACCTATGATTTTCAGGGGCGGCTCCAGCGCCTGGAAGCGGCAACCGGCGTACCAGCTCTCGAGATCGATCAGAAGATTTTCAAATCGGACTTTGAGGAACGCGCCGATTCAGGCGAGTTCTCGGCGTCTGAGTATCTGGATGAAATATCCAAACGGCTGGGTGTCAGCATGGACCGCGATGTGTGGATCGAAGCCCGGGCCGAAACCACAACGCCTGACCCAAAGATGGTTGATCTGGTTCGCCATCTTCACCATGACTATCAGGTTGCCCTGCTCACCAATAATGGCCATCTGCTGGCTGAGAGCGTCCCTGTTATCGTGCCCGAACTGAATGACATTTTTGGTGGCATGTTTTTTGTCTCAGCTCAGATCGGTGCCAGCAAAGAATCAGTTCGCGCCTTCACCACCCTGCTGCCCATGCTGGGCTGGACGCCTGAAAACACTCTTTTTGTGGACGATTTTTCACCCTATATCGCCAGTGCCCAAAAAGCCGGTCTCCAAACTCACCAGTTCACCACGTTTGAAGAACTGGATACCGAGCTGCGCCAGCTTGGCATTCTTTGAAGACCACAAAATATTCATTCCGGAAACGCAAGTAACACGCCATGTAACACAGGTAGTCAAATGTCTACATTTACTGTAGACATTTAGCCACTTTTGCAACAAAGCACCCTGAATTTACATCAAAAAATGATCCGTAAAACATTGAATTTGCTGAATTTGTAGACGTTTGATCACTTTGGGCGACCTTCCAAGTCTACATTTGGCGATTTTGGCATAATGTGAGTGCCAACCCATTTCGTTCCGGGATCAATCCAATGCGAATCTAGTTAGTTCATATTCACAATGTAAAGTATTAAATAGGCATAAGATCATAAAAGAGGGCAAAGGTCAAGCTCTTTTTACCAAATATCATTGTTATCCATTCATAATATTGTAACGGCTGCATTATATTATTATCGAGTCGGCGTGCAATCTAAAGAAGGTTGCGCGTAGAGCAATCACCACGGGAAACGTACCGATGAATAGTGATAAATCATGTCGAGTTCTTGTCGTTGATGATGATGATCTGGTGAGAAGCCTGTTTACGGCGTTGCTGTCGAGTTTGGGCGCTGATGTGGTCGCTAAAGCAAGTAATGGTGAAGAAGCTGTTTTGGCCTACAGTGAACACAGGCCTGACATCACTTTTCTCGACGTTCAAATGCCAGTCAAGAATGGCAATGATACGTTGCGGGAAATTCTTGCGAACGACCCGGATGCCATTGTGGTCATGCTTACGGCCACCAGTGATATGGATGTTTCTGATTCCTTTATTGAACTTGGCGCAAAAAAGTTCATTAGGAAGGGTGCAATGCCCGAAGCCTTAAATCTCTTGCTCAAAGACTGCCTTGATTTAGTACGCTGATTGGGGTCTGAATTTTCTGTTCATGGCATGAACGATTAACTTGGCCAGAGCGGCCTCGACCTGCTTTTATTCGCCGAAGTCCCCATAACCACGCTTTCCCGAAGTTAACGAGATCGTCAACAAATCACGGCACAATCACGGAAATCTTAGGGTAAGGGCGAGATTTGTGCGAAGCGAAAAAGATGACATGGAACTCCGATCTCTGATTAACGAGATTTTGGATCGCGTCAATTCAGTCACCGCCTTGGACAGATTTGAAGCCCATGCGTACGGCGCCAATTTCGAAATTGCGAAATCACATATACGCCATGTATGGGAAACCTATTTTTCATCCGGCCAAATACAAGACTCTGACAGCGATCTTCTGGCTGCACTCAAGTTCATTCAAAGCCCGTTCTGGCCGCAGGAAATATACCTTGAAGCTGCGCTGGCTATCTCAGAAGCACTACATTGCCCCGTCATTACGCAAATTCCACCTGAACAATTAAATTCGGAAAGTCGGTTTTTGTTAGAGTATCAGTCTGACAAGACTTCTCAGACTGGCGAGGAGGGTATATGCACCCAAATTTTCGAGATTATGGGAATAAAAAATTCGTGGTGCGTGGAGTTTGGTGCATGGGACGGTCAAATTCATAGCAATACAAACAACCTGATTACAAGTGAGGGGTGGCGTGGCGTTCTGATTGAGTCCGACGTGAGTCGCTTCAATGAACTTTCACAAACATATAGAGGGAATGATCGGGTATGCCTGTTTAATCAAATGGTCGGTTTCGATGCGCACGTTGATTCAATAGACTTTATTCTCGGCAAGACTGACGCCCCAAGAGATCTGGATTTCATGGTTGTGGATATCGACGGCAATGACTGGCACATATGGGACTCGATGGAAGCCTATCGACCTCGACTGATTATGGTTGAGATCAACCCCACAATTCCCAATGACATTCTGTATATTCAGGAACGAAATCCAGAACATCAGCGTGGTTGTTCTCTACGCGCCCTGATTGAACTGGGAAAATCCAAGGGGTACGAGTTGATTTGTGCCAGTACGTTCAATGGGTTTTTCGTTAAATCAGAAGAATTCGACAAGTTCGGTATCACAGATAACAGTATAGATGCCATGTATGCTCCCGTCGCTGATGGGCGCATATTCCACGGCTACGACTCTTCAATCCATGTGGTCGGCATGCCGAAGCTGATGTGGGACTGGCGAGGTTACGGGCGAGACTGGGCGCGTGAATTGCCTGAGCGTGTTACCGTCTACAAAGATTGGTGAACATCAAAGAATACCCTGGGAATGTGTCCCCTAGGAGCAGGAACGGACATTTTCGGCGCGTTGTTCAATTACCCTGTTAGCCACAAGCGGACATCGTAGCCTTCAAAATTGAACTTGGCCGCATCACCGACCATTCCAACGGCGGAATCCCCACTTCTACATTCTCCAATTTGGTGGTATAATATTTATGCCTGAAAATTCTCCTTGGGGCGTAAAATGATGCACGCCAAGTATCTTCTCTTTCTCCGCAGTTTGGCGATGACGCTTTGCATAATGGCTTTCGTCGGTTGTGTTACAACGTCTCCTGAGACAAGGGACCTTGTCTGGAATGAAGGAAGAGTAGACTTACCAGAAGCGATTTCCAGCAATTCAGATTGCCGTTCTGGATGGATCAAGAACCTGGCGGAAAATTGTTCTGCGGCCAGTGTACCTGCTGTCGTATTCTTGCATGGTTGCGCAGGGCAAAACGGTCGGCAATTATTTCATATCCGGATGTTTACCGAACTTGGTTACACCGTGTTTTCGCCGGATAGTTTTGCTCGCCCAAATCGAGGAAGATCGTGTGGCCGGGCAAACTCAGTAATGCATCTCAGGAGAGAAGAGATTGAAATCGCGCTTAGCCGAATTTCCACATTCGACTGGGTCGATTCTGGCAAGCTGGTTTTGGCGGGATTTAGCGAAGGCGGGATCGCGACGTCAACTTATGGTGGCTCAGCCTTTAAAGGGATAGTCGGTATGGGTTTTGGCTGCTCCAGCCGAAGTTTCCATGCACCAAACAATATCCCCGTCTTGCAGATTAACGGCAGCTACGACAAAGAGATCAGCGACACCCGGCTTTGCTCTGGGATGGGGCGGGATAACTTTGAAGCCCTTTATGTAGATACTGGGCACCCTGTGAACTCTGACCCTGTTACTCAGGAGAAAATTGGAGCATTTTTAAATCAGGTGATCGGTTTTTCAGATTGAGCTCCTCAAACCAATGTTCGACCTAGTTTCCACTCTGAAATATTAACATGTCGAAGTGAGAATGCGTAAAGGCATAATCACTGTCAGCAGAACAAGTGGCCCTCGGCTACTTAAGTGTTTCAGTTGGGTCAGAAACAGACATTTTCAGATCACCTCAATCGCTTCTGCTGTTAGCCATAAGCAGACATTAGGGTTATGGCGTGACCCGGTTGGCTGTTGCACATACATACAATAGAGTTCAAAAGAAGTTGCGGGCTTGAAGGACAATCCCTGCTGAAAGAGACCGGGATATTTTCGGGGTGACCATATGACAGTGTGGAAACAGTGGGAGAGTTGGACCTACGAGTATTTTGAACTCGATGAAGAAGCCTCCACTTTTACTGGCGCAGAGTCCTTCGTTGAGTTGTGGAACGACAAACGTGGGAACCACCGTGTTCCAATGTGGTCGGATTATGATTGGGATGATCTCGCCCTTTGGTGGGGCTCCATTGTTGTTTCGGATTTGGTTTGGGACCCTTTTGATTCTAAGTATCGTCTGTTCGGAACAAATGTCGCCAGCAAGTTTGATGTTGAGGTTACGGGAATGTTGGGCTCCCAACTAAATGGAGGCAGTTATGTTGCTGGCCCCGATATGGAGTTCTATGAAATGGCCGCCCGAAATCTATATTTCACTCGAGTCTCAGGACCGATCCACTGGCAGAACCGTGAATACGTGCACGTGACATTCGTCGAACTACCTCTTTCAGACACTGGGGAGCGAGGCACACATGGCCTTGCATTAATGATTTAAGGCGTAGCGAGAAACATGACGACTTGGTTGATTGATGAAGAATGGAAATATGAGACCTTCACTGAGGATCAAGCTACAGGGTCGCTCAAGGAGTTTGAATCTCTTGTGGACTTATGGCGGTCAAAATCGGTCGACCATAAGCCGAAATGGTCTGACTTTGACTTGATGGACCTACATGGTTGGTGGGGATGGATCGCGATTTATGACGCCGTCGATGAGCAACCATACGAGCTTGATGTGCGGTTATGGGGTACCGAACTTGTTAAGATTAGTGGGTATGATCTCACAAAGCGTAGATTGTCACTCTCGAACAGGCCAAGCGAAAATGCAGATTTCGTTTCTGTCACCTCAAACGACATCAAGTTTTCTCGACACATCATGGATAGTAACTTGATCGGTCTCAGCAGCGGCCCATCTGATATCAAGTATAAATCTTGGCGATCGCTTTGCGTTGCTCACTTACCATTATCCGGAGACGGCGTTACCAATGATAAAGTCCTGATCGCATGTAAATTATTATAGACGATTCTCTCCTCCATCCGACGACAACAATAGATGCCCTTGTATATTGGTTCCAAAGAACGACGAGTGTCTGCTATGGGTTGCCACCTCAACCGGTCATCGCAACACAATGGTTAAATCTGTCTGCGGGCGTTTCAAATTGCAATGTCTTTCTGGGCCGTTCATTTAGCTGCCGGGCAATCTTGTTGAGATGAACCTGGGAATGTAGCGACAAGTCCGTTCCCTTCGGGAAGTACTGTCTGAGCAACCGATTGGTATTTTCGTTGGAACCGCGTTGCCACGGACTCTGAGGATCACAAAAATACACATCAACATCCGTTGCCAACGTAAACCGCTTGTGGTCAGCAAGCTCCTTGCCCCGATCCCAAGTCAGGGATTTGTACAGTTCGCGTGATTGCTTTATCAGGGCAGATACAACGCTTTCCGTATCTTTGTTTGCAACCTTGGCCAACATCACATACCGCGTATGCCGTTCAAGCAATGTTGCTATGTAACTGTTCTTTGAACCACCAATAAGGTCTCCCTCCACCTCTCGGGCATGCTGTGCGTGCCCTGCCGGCAACGAATGCCCCGGAACAGCACGGTCTTCTACGGATGCAGGTCGTTCCCTGATTGATACAGCATCCTTGATCTGGCCAAGCCCGTCTCGCTTCAAGCTTGCATGCTTCGATCGGCGTATCGTGCGTTTTGAACGAAGATATTGCATCAATTCCTTCTTAAGCACGCCGCGTGCCTGAACAAACAGGCTTCTATAGATTGTCTCGTGTGACACCTGATTATGCTCTTCGTTTGGATATTTTAACTTCAGCCAACCAGCAATCTGCTCCGGTGACCAGTGTATTGTAAGCTTGTTTGATATCACCCGTTGCAAATGTTTGTTGAACGCAAGCTTACACAGTTTAGGACGCAAGGCACGGCCCCAGGCATGGTTCTCTGCATCAGCAGCACGGTATACATCATAACCACCATTCCGGCTGATCTCACGACTGACGGTTGAGGCAGGTCGACAAAGCTCTCTGGCAATCTCACGGATGGAATGGCACGCAGCTACACCACGCGAGATTATCTCTCGTTCAACAAGTGTCAGTGCCAATCGTGACCGCCTTCGATCTGGTGGACGTATGCCCCCTGTGCGAGACAACAACGGATAGATAGAGGATGATTCCCGATCAAACCCACGGCCAATTGAGCTCATGGACTCGCCACGTTGCCACCGATCCCATATCTCTGACTTCTGCTCACTCGTAAAATAAATACGTCGTCTGTAACTCATTCCAACACTCCATCTTTTTAGTATCAAAGATTAAAGTGTTGCGTCGATCAATTGAGGTCACCGTCACTTGCAGACCGTTTGGTAGGTCTAGGTGATTATCTGTTTTAGCTCAGACAGCAGACATTTCGGTGCCGACATCCCGCCAATTTCGAGAACGGCTGCTCGGCCCATTGAACCCTTTGCTGTCTCTGATAGAATGTCAGGATGATGGCGTTTAGTTATATAGATGATCTTTGGAAAGAAGAAGTTTTTGGGCTGGACACGCCTGCGGCGGAATTTCCTGGCTTCCAGTCGTTTGTCGAGCTTTGGCAGAGCAAGAGGGTCGATGGATCGATCCCCGATTGGCGCGATTTCGACCTGGAAGACTTCAAGGAGTGGTACGGCTGGATCAGTGTTTTCGATATCATTGCCGAGGATCCGTTTGATTTTCATACCCGTTTGTGGGGAACGAATGTGGTCGATCTGTTAGGCTTCGACATGTCCGGCAAAAGTCCTCGGGTTGAGGGTTCCAAAGCCAATGAACTCATCATGGGATATGAACAGTCAGACCTGGATTTCATGGCGACAGTTCAGCGCGAACGTGCCATTGGCCTTACAGAGGCGGCGTTGATGGGGAACTTCAATAAATACGTCCAGTACAAGGATCTCTTTGTTCCGCTTTCCACAGATGGCCAGGTGGTAGACAAGTTAATGTCACTCACGCAGAGACTTGATCCCTAGCCACTCAAAAAAACCTCTATGTATCGATGCCGCCGTGGTCTAATTTCCATTGAATTTGATACCTAGAAAACAGGGAGGTTCACATGGGAGACATGATTTCATTTACGCGACCGGATGGCGGCACAGCGGCGGGGTATCTGGCCACGGCTGAGAACCCGCGCGGGTCTATGGTGGTCTTACAGGAATGGTGGGGTCTGAATGATCAGATCAAAGGTGTTGCCGACCGGTTTGCGGCGGCGGGCTATACGGCGCTGTCCCCGGATTTGTACGCCGGTCGGGTAACGCAGGACCCGGACGAAGCCAATCATATGATGACCGGTCTCGATTGGGCCGGGGCTGCCAATGAAGATGTGCGCGGTGCGCTGCAATATCTTAAACAGTCCGAAACATCGAGCGGTAAGGCTGGCGTCATGGGCTTCTGCATGGGTGGTGCGCTCACGGTTATCGCCGGCGTGCACGTACGGGAATGTGATGTGGCCGTGTGCTTTTACGGCATCCCGCCCGAAGACGTGGCCGATCCGGCGGCTATGAAAGTGCCGTTCCAGGGCCACTTTGCGACCCAGGACGACTGGTGCACGCCAGACGCCGTGACCGGGCTTGAAACAGCACTTCAGAACTCCGGTGTTGCTCAGGAAGTCTATAATTATGAAGGCGAGCATGCGTTCTTTAACGAAGTGTCGCCAGCCTATGGGGCGGAAGCCGCTGCGCTGTCATGGGAGCGCACGCAGGCGTTTCTGGCCCAGCATCTGTAAGCTCTAGCTTATTCTGCAGCGTCGACCTGAGAATTTTGGCCAAGAATGCCGAAATAGCCCGAGACCAGGTCACGGTACATGTCCAGCGCCTTGAGCACATGGGACGGGTCTTCAAATAACTGCGACATGACCAGACCACCTTCAAAGGTGGCGGTAAACATGTTGGCCAGATCGTAAGGATCGAAATCCTGCAACGGTGGGTGCGCCTTTTTGGCCAGCGCCAATTTATCACCCAACACGTCACGCCATTCGCCAAAGGTGTCACTTGCTTTGCTCCGCAAATCAAACGGGACTTCCAGTTTTTGATAGATGAAAGATGCGAACATGCATCCGGTCAGCTCATCTCCCGATGATGCAACCAGCTCCCGGTTCAGGCCCACGTAGATCAGAACCTGTTGCAGGGGATCGGGTGACAAGTTCTCGGCCCGTTCCATACAACTGACCATCATGGCGTGATCGGTGGCGGCGGCTTTGTCTAAAAGGGCTTCGGCCAGCGCGCCTTTGCTTTTGTAATGATGAAAGAAAGCGCCCTTGGTGAGCCCGGCCCGCTCGATGATCTTGTCAATGGATGTACCGCTGAGTCCATGCTTGAACACCAACGACTCGGCCTCTGCCAGAATGCGTTCCTTTGTGGCCTCGCCTTTTTTTGCCATGTCATACCCTCAAATCATCAGTCTCTACGATACATACCATTTGGTATGAAATAGTCAATACCGCCACTTTTATGTTTCAGAATTGTAAAAGTCTGTTTCAATTGTTTCACCAGTGTCATTCGTCACACATTATAGCGTATATGGCGTTTATCAAATAAATAGTTATTGACACGAAACGGCGGGTTATAATAAAACAACCAACCAGTCGGTATGTTTAGTATTCATCACTTAACTTTGTAAGGAAGAGACCATGACAAGCAATGCAGTACACCTTTCAGAAGTATCCACCTTTGACGACGCCAAGGCGCAGGCTTTTGAAGAAAAATTTGTTGGCGCGCTGAACGCTGGCGCCCTGTGCCTGATGTCATCCATTGGCCATCGCACAGGGCTATTCGATGCCATGGGCGGTATGGCCCCGGCAACCAGCACCGAGATCGCCCATGCGGCGGGATTGAACGAACGCTACGTGCGTGAATGGCTTGGCTCCATGGTGACCAGTGGCGTGGTGGACGTTGAGCCGACCACAAGGACCTACACCTTGCCGGCGGAACACGCTGGCATGTTAACCCGCACGTCAGCCGTAGAGAATGTCGCGATATTCGCTCAATACATTCCGCTGCTTGGCAGCGTGGAAGACGATATCGTCGAATGCTTCAAGAACGGTGGCGGTGTTCCGTACGAACGATTTGGTCGCTTTCATGAGGTGATGGCCGAAGATTCCGGACAATCCGTATTGCCCGCGCTCAAGGATCACATTCTGCCACTCATTCCCGGCATCATAGATAAGATGGAAGCCGGTATTTCCGTCATGGACCTGGGTTGTGGCCGTGGTCGCGCGCTTAACCTGATGGCGGGCTGGTACCCCAATTCCACGTTCGTTGGCTATGATCTGTCAGAAGACGCCATTGCCTTTGCCCGCGCCGAAACCGCAAAGGCCGGTCATACGAATATCACATTCGAAGTGCGTGACCTTCAATCGTTCGAAACAGACGCTCCGGAAGCGACATTTGATTTCGTCACCTCATTTGATGCCATCCATGATCAGCCCAACCCGCGCGGCATGCTGAAAGGTCTTCGTCGCGCCATGAAACCGGACGGTGTCTATCTGGCCCAGGACGTCAACGCGTCCAGCCATCACCACGGTGACATGGACCATCCTATCGGCCCGCTGCTTTACACGATTTCGTGCATGCATTGCATGACCGTATCACTGGCTCAGGACGGTGAAGGCTTAGGCGCCATGTGGGGTCGTGAACAGGCCGCCGAAATCATGGCCGAAGCCGGGTTCTCTCATGTGGAAGTGCACGAGCTCTCTCACGATATTCAGAATTGTTACTACGTCTGTAAGGCGTAACCGCCACACCACACAACGCAACACAACACAACCTACGAACTTAAGGAGACTGATATGTCACCCGCTGGATTAATTGCCCTTGCCATCTTCCTGCGGCGCTCTCGCAAACTGCAGAAGCGTCATTGAGGCCCGAGTGAGTACAGGTAGAGGACAGGAACATGTCTAACATTACGTATCGCCCGGCCCGGCAATCGGAAAGCCGCATCATCGGCGCTTTCTTTCGGGAAGCCGCCGAGGGTGTTGCCGATTACACCTGGTCAACGCTGGCAGAAGACGGCGAAGACCTGCTGGATGTGGCGGAGCGGCGGTTTGCCCGCTCTGGCACAGCATTCAGTTATGAACGCACCATCGTGGCCGTAGAAAACGGCCAGGTGATCGGGGCTGCTCTGGGGTTCCCCCTGCATGTGGACCCAGATGAGCAGCCCTGTAACGATCCGGTGCTGGCACCCTATGCAGCGCTGGAAGTGGATAATAGCTACTATCTGGCGTGCTTCCTGATCCGTAAGGCGCGCCGCAACCGGGGCATTGGCACCGGCTTGATGGCGGCGTTTGAGGACAAGGCCAGGTCTGAAGGATACAGCCAAACCAGCCTTATCGTGTTTGCCCAGAACGTGGCCGGCGTGCGCCTCTATCACCGTATGGGATTCGAACAAGTGGACCGGGCCGAAATTGTGCCTCACCCCATGATCCATACAACAGGTGACGCCCTGTTGTTCCGTAAAAACCTGATGGCTGCCTGAGGAGGACAGTTCCGTGAAGATCCACAACACAAACATGGCCATGTGTCGCGCTATCCCGGCCGATGCAAATCCAATCCATACCCTGGTGCGTGAAGCCTTCTCGGTTTATGTGCCGCATATGGGCCGTGAAGCCACACCGGTGCTGGAGGACTATCACAAGGTTCTGCGCGAGGATTACGTCTGGAAGGTTGAATCGCCAAACGGCCTTGCCGCCGCCATGGTGTTACGCCTGAAGGAGGGCACCATGTTTCTGGAAACTCTTGCCGTTCGCCCCGACGATCAGGGCAAAGGCATTGGCAGCGTCTTGTTGGAACAGGCCGACAGGGAAGCCCTCAAATTTGGTCACACCAATATTGATCTGTGTACCAACGAAGTGATGGTCGACAACGTTGCCATGTATTCAAAACGGGGATACGTGGAAACCCATCGGCTGCACTATCTTGGCACCGATGTTATCTATATGAGCAAGCAGCTGGATACGGCGCTGGCGGCCTAAGGGCGCAATGTCCGTCACAGTTGCATTCCCCTGTGTGCACACCCTAAGATAGTTGCCTTGATCAGACGTTAAGCCAAACGTCTGATCAAAAGCGTCACACGGCCACGGAACCGTGGCTTCACAAACGTTTCAATCCAGGGAGAATACGGATATGTCAGTTGCAGAAACGGCCAGGGCATTTTTCGAAGCATGTGAAACAGGCAAAGGCTGGGACGGTTGCAAAGCGTATTGCCATGATAACGCGACGTTTTCCGCTCAGGCCGATGCGCTGGCGGATATAGATACCGTGGAAGGGTACGCAGAATGGATGAAAGGGCTTATGACTATCCTGCCTGATGGCCATTACGAATTGAAATCTTTCGCCAGCGATCCGGACCATAATTCAGTCTGTGCGTTTGCTGTATTCCATGGGACGCATACGGGAGAAGGTGGGCCGGTTCCACCAACGGGTAACAAAGCGGCCGCTGATTATGTTTACGACATGGTATTCGATGGCGACAAAATTCGTCACATGACAAAAATTTGGAATGACGGACATACGATGAAACAACTGGGTTGGGCGTAATTCAGCCGCAATCTGTTTGGCGTGGTTATTCCGCTAAAGTTACCCGTTCAGCCCACAAATCAAATTCATCGGCCTCAAGAATTTTGGCCTGAACGATATCGCCGGGTTCAACATCGAAATCGCCGTCCAGAAAGACGGAGCCATCCACATCGGGCGCATCACCTTTGGTGCGTCCGATGGCGCCTTCTGAATCCAGCTCGTCAATAATAACGTCCATGGTCTTGCCCACCTTGGTGGCGAGACGGCGTTCGCTGATTTGACGTTGCAATTCCATGACCTGTTCCCAGCGGTCGGTTTTTTCGTCTTCGTCCAGGGCTCCGGGCAAAGCATTGGCCTCGGCCCCATCCACCGCTTCGTATTTGAAACAACCAACCCGGTCGATCTGGGCTTCATCCAGCCAGTCCAGCAGCAATTCGAAATCTTCTTCGGTCTCACCGGGAAAGCCCACAATAAAGGTGGATCTAATGGTTAAATCCGGGCAATCGCGCCGCCAACTTGCCAAGCGTTCCAGTGTCTTCTCGCCGTGGGCGGGTCTGCGCATGGCTTTCAGGACTTCGGGGCTGGCGTGCTGGAACGGAATATCCAGATAGGGCAAGATTTTGCCTTCGGCCATGAGCGGGATCACGTTATCCACGTGGGGGTACGGGTACACATAATGCAGCCGCACCCAGGCCCCCAGTGTGCCCATGGCTTCACACATATCCAGCATGCGCGCAGACACCATCTGGTCATGCCAGTTGCTTTCCGCATACTTGATATCGCGGCCATATGCGCTGGTATCTTGTGAAATCACCAACAGTTCCTGAACACCTGCGCGGACCAGACGTTCGGCTTCATACAGCACCTCGTTAACCGGTCGGCTGATCAGGTCGCCGCGAATGCTGGGGATGATGCAGAAGGTGCAGCGGTTGTGACAACCTTCGGAAATTTTCAAATAAGCATAATGGCGGGGCGTCAGATGAAGCCCTTCTTCGGGCACCAGATCAACAAACGGATCGTGCAGGGGCGGCACCACATCGTGAACCGCCTTGACCACGGCCTCATATTGCTGTGGCCCCGATACGGCCAGCACGGCGGGGCGAACGTCGAGAATCGCGCTTTCGTCACCACCCATACAGCCTGTGACAATGACCTTGCCGTTTTCTTTTACGGCTTCGCCAATAGCATCAAGGCTTTCAGCCTTGGCTGAGTCCAGAAAACCGCAGGTATTGACCACAACCACATCGGATTCCTCGTAGGTCCCCACCAGATCATATCCCTCTGACCGCAATTTGGTGATGATGCGTTCGGAATCCACCAAT
>JAVJHY010088064.1:0-23197 GCA_035593235.1 Phascolosoma agassizii
GCCAATAACCGCAGGTAGCCAAGAAAGAACCCAAGCAATGCCAGCGCCTCGTAGAGTTGTACCGGATGGCGCGCAATGCCGTCCCCGAAGTCCACGCCAATCGGTAGCGCGGTGGGGGTGCCATAGGTGTAATCCCCTAACCCCGCAAAGTAACAACCCAGGCGCCCAACAGCGATGCCCAGCGCGATGCCCGGCACCAATAACGGGCCCGTAGACCCCTTAATCTGATAGCGCCACTTCATCAGCTCGATGGCCATCACGCCACCAATAATGGCGCCGAGTACACTCCGGGCCAATGTCGCTTCCATCCCTGCCAGCAGCGTATTCGCCGTACCCAGCGCGAAGCTGCCGATGATGGCGCCCACAGATGCCACCACCAGATAGAGCAACCCGAATCCCTGCGGCACAGGCGAGCGTGGCAGCGGATAGCGGCGCAGGCACCAGCGCAGGGTAAGCGCGGCCGTCAGGTACGCGAATGCATCAAACAGCAGGTGTGTGGGGTCGCCCACCAGGCTTACAACTGGCCAAACGTCATCAGGCAACCACCGGCCCAGAGCAGCGATGCCAACACCGGCACCAGCAGGGCATAGAGCAGCACCTGGTTGGGTGGCGAGCGATCAATTTCTGCCTGCCGCGCCCGCTGCAACGAGCGCACAAACCAGTACAGCGCACCGGCCATAACCAGGCTGCCGAACACCAAGCCAATGCCAAGGCCGCTCTCAAGCGAAACACTCACCACGGTGACGGTACAGCCAACCAGAATGACAAAGGCAATAATGGCCAGAATCCAAAGCAGCAGAAAAGCCGGATGTAGCTTGGGCGGCGGTGCGGGACTCCCGGCAGAGGGCTCCTCTGGCTGGCCTTTCTCCGGTGGTTGCGTGTCGTTGGCCAATGCTTAAGTCCCCAGCCACTATCTTCGACTCAGTCTAACCGAGCTTCGCGTAAGATGCGCCGCCATGGAAATGCTCCGCAACAACCTCCGCGACACCTTCATGCCCCAGGGCAAGTTGTTCTATGGCTGGTGGATAGTGATAGCCAGCGCCAATGCACAGCTTTTAGCAAGCATCTTATGGATGCAGTCTTATGGCGCTTACGTGGTCCTGCTGCAAGAAGAATTTGGTTGGAGCAAGACCCTGTTCGCCGGTGCCTTTGCTCTGGCCCGCTTCGAAAGTGGCATTTTGGGGCCGCTGCAGGGCTGGCTGGTGGACAGATTGGGGCCGCGCCTGATTCTCACTATTGGCATGGCTTTATTCGGTGTCGGTTTTCTTTTGTTCAGCCAAGTGCAATCGCTGTTGGGCTTCTACCTGACCTTCGGGCTAATCGCGCTGGGTTCGAGCCTCGGTGGCTTCGCCACGCTGATGGTGTCGCTGGTGAACTGGTTTAGTAAACACCGCTCCAAAGCCGTCGCGTTCTCCCAGGTGGGCTATGCAGTAGGCGGCTTTTGCATTCCCCTGTTAATCGTCGCCCTGCAAACCTATGGCTGGCGCCCCACTGCATTCGCCTCTGGCTTGCTGGTGCTCTTGATCGGCATTCCCCTGGTGCAGGTCGTTCGACACCGACCGGAGGACATCGGCGAAACCGTGGATGGTATTGCTGTACATCCTGGCTCTGACGCGGTGGCTGCCGGCGAAACTTCATTCACCACCCGGCAAGCATTGCAGACTCAGGCGTTCTGGCTCATTTCCTTCGGTCATGCCATCGCCCTGCTCACGGTAGCCTCCCTACTGGTACATCTGATCCCGCACCTGACCGAGAACAAGGGATACAGCCTTACCCAGGCCGGTTCTGTGGTTGCCGTGCTGACAGTTTTTCAGTTGCTGGGGCAATTCTTAGGGGGTTGGCTGGGCGACAAGCTGAACAAGCGCGCTATCTGTGCCGCCTGCATGCTCGGCCACGCAGCCGGCTTGCTCCTGGTGACCTTCGCAACTTCATGGCCAGCGATACTCGCCTTTGCCGCGCTGCATGGGCTGGCCTGGGGCGCTCGGGGCCCGCAGATGATCGCGCTGCGCGCAGATTACTTTGGCGCCGCTTCGTTCGGCACCATTCTCGGCTTCAGCTCGATGGTTGTCATGCTCGGCACCATGAGTGGGCCCATCGTCACCGGCTACCTGGCCGATACCCAGGGCAACTACGAGCTCGGCTTTTCGCTCATTGCCGCGGCCTCGGTGCTGGGCGCCGCCTGCTTCTGGTTCGCCAGGCCGCCAGCGACGCCTTCGATATAACGCGCAAAGCGTGCCAGCAACGCGCGGTGCGCTAAGACCATAGATTCATAACCCGGCGCGCCCTGGGGCTCGGATTCATTAAAGCGCCCTGCACGAAGCGCTGCATCCGATCCACGCTTGCGAATGCGCCAGTTCAGATCAAGGTACACTAGGCCCGCTTCACTGCCGTGCAGGTGCCGGACCACCACATCCAACAGATACCCAGCCTCACTGCTAAAGTTCGTCGCCAAGGCATCTTCAAGAAAGCGTTGCACGCCGTCAGTCAAAGGTTCAGCCCAGCGATGCCCACGGGCGCTGCGCACTTCGGTATCACCGGCAACCACCGCCATGCTGCGTGATTGCAGATACACCGGCAGCATCACCTCGCCCAGTTCCAGCGCCACCGTTGCCGTCGGCGCTGCAGCCGACACCGGGGCAGGGTCGGTAAGCAAGTAGTACCGTGTGGGTGTCGGCTGGCTGCTACAGCCGACACTCAGTACCAGGCCGCCAATGCACAGCAGCCGAACGGCCACACTGGTGATTGCTCCTGTCATCAAAGGCGCTCTCTGATTCACTGCTTTGCTCCGCCCGGTACTGGGTCATCGCCGCGCCGCGCCGGAAAGATCAAGGCGTTAGGCTGTTGTTCATAGGTTTGCAACACGCTTTCGGCGCCCAGCAGCGTCTGCTGTAATTGCGACAGGGTTTGCGACAACTCTTCGTGCAGCCCCGACCCCGGCGCAATACCGCGCAGTGTTTCCTGCGCTTCCACCAGAATATTGCTCAGCTCTGCTGGCAGCTGCTGCTGATCAAACTGCTCCAACAACTTGGTCAATCGTGCCAGCGTCTGGTCTGCTTCGGACAACGCGCCACCAGCGCGTTGCATAGCACCGCTCGCACTTTCCAACGTTTCGCTCAGCGGCAGGGCCTGCAGCTTGGTTAACAGCCCGGCCACCTTCGCTTCGATCTGATCGAGCCCGGATGCCACTGTCGGGTAGACCCGGAACCCACCTAACTCGGAAACTTCGGCTACTTCTGCATCTTCGTAAAAGTCCATTTCTATATATAGGCTACCCGTGAGCAGGTTGCCAATGGATAACGACGCCCGCAGGCCGCGCTCCACGCCTTCAACCAAAGTCGCATCCAATTGTTCCACGCCTGCCTCAGAGTCGTTGCTCAGCCAACCCGGTTCAATACGCACGAGTACGGCAATGGCACTATCGTCGTCAGTTTTGATCAGGCCGCCCTGACCATCGTAGTCGTAGGCCACATCCACCACCGTGCCAACCCGCAAACCGCGGTATTCCACCGGCGCGCCTTCTTCGAGTCCGCGAATAGAGGAATCAAAAAACAGCAGATAGTCTTTCGAGTAACGGTAAGGGTTACGCGCCACTGACTCGTAGTCCGCGTACAGGCGAAACAGCGTGCCGTTTTGAACTGCAGGGCCGGGCGTGGCGTCTTCTGGCAGGCCGAATGCCACCCCACCGGTGAACAACGATTCAAGACTTTCCGTGCGCACGTTAAAGCCTGCCACGCCCGCAGAAATCGCCACTCCGCTGGCGTCCCAGAACCGGGTAGAGGTGTTTACCAGGTCGTTATATGGCGCATCAATGAAGGCCCTGTAACGGGTCTCGCCAATGTGCGTATCCAGGTCGGCACTTTCTATGCGGCCCACCCGAAAGCCGTTGTAAAGCACTGGCGTGCCAACGCTGATAGACGCGGCATCTTCGGATATAAGCTCGATCTGCACCCCCGGCGTATCGGGTGGGGTAATCGGGATATCATCGAGCCCTTTAAAATTGCGCGCGCCCTTGTTGCCCGTACCCGGCGACATTTCCAGGTACGCGCCCGACAGAATAGTCGACAGGCCAGACACGCCAGCGCTGCCAATTCTCGGCCGCACCACCCAGAAGCTGGTGTCACTGTGCAGCAGTTCGGTGGCCTCGGGCACCAGTTGCGCTGCAATCACTACGCCGTCCAGGGCATCGTTGAGCCGTACTTCTTTGACGATGCCCAAATCCACAGACAGCATCTTGACCTGCGTTTCGTTCGGAACGATGCCTTCGGCGGTTGCGAACTCTACAAAAATCATCGGCCCCTGATTCAAATACGACTGCACCAGCAGCCATACGCCAATGCCCAGCGCCACCAGCGGCACAATCCAGATCGGTGAGATGCGGCGGTCGCTGACAATCTGGGCGCTTGCCAACGGCTGCTCGGCTGGCGCTGCATTCACACCGGCTTGATTAGGCTCATCGCTCATTGTGATTGGGGTTGTGCCTGTTGTTGGATGGGTGGCTGTGGCTGGTGCAATTCAACGTCCCAGATTAACCGGGGGTCGAATACTCGAGCAGCGAGCATGGTGGCAACCACCACGCCGCAGAAGGCCAGCGCCGCCGCCCCAGGCTCAACGGACAGCACCGTACCAAACTGGAACAGCGCCACCAACAACGCCACAACAAAAACATCCACCATCGACCAGCGGCCAATAAATTCTGTGAGCTGATAGAGGTGGGTACGCTGCCGCACGCCCCGCTGATGCCCAGCGTGCACCGCCCAGCAAAGCCAGCACAGCAACACAATTTTTAAGATGGGAACCAATAGCGACGCAACAAAGATGACGATTGCCGTGGGGTACGAGCCATCCTGCCACAGTAGCAGGATACCACCGGCGATGGTGCTGCGAATGACCACCCCAAACTCCGTGGTCGTCATGATCGGCAGCAGGTTCGCCGGCAAATACAGCACGATGGCGGTGACTAGCAGCGCCACGGTGGCCTGCAGGCTGTGCGGCTGCCGTGACACGGTGCGGGTAAAACACACCGGGCAGCGGCGGTTATCGTGCGTCATGATCTTGCCGCAGCGATGGCAACCCAACACAGTGGCCGCTGCCGGCACACCCACAACCACACTGCCAAACCTCGTTCGCTCTACTGCGCGCCACAGTTGGTACGAGTCCAGGGTCGCCTGGATGGCTACGGTACACAATGCAAAGCCCACAAAGCACCAAAATGATAAGCCAATCTGCACTGAGGCCAGAGTGGACAACTTGGCAATACTCACCAACACCCCAACCAGAAACACCTCCACCATATTCCAGCCTGCCAACTGCATTACCGCACGTGTTAACCAGGGCGTAAGCCAACCCAGGCGGTGGGTCAGCAGCAGGGTGAGCAGCAGTAGTTGCAGTGTCAGCAGCACCGTGGGCAGCAAAAATACAAACGCAAACACCAAGCTCGCCAGCAGTGGTTGCTGGTACTGGAACAGTGACACCGCGCTATCCAACAGCGTCATCTGCACAATCTGGCCTTCGGCACTGACGCCCAGGAAGGGATAGCTGGCGGACAGTATCAGCAACAGTAAGCCCGAGGCGGCCAGCGCAAACGCGCGCTCCAGCGATTCATGGTGAATCTCGGTGAGCAGGTGCGCACAGCGACTGCAGCGCGCACGCTGGCCCGCCTGGAGCGCAGGCAAGGTCTGCAGATGGTCGCACATGCGACAGGCAATCACTCCGGCCGGGGTGGCCGCGACATCGCTAAATCTGATCGCCTGACACCCAGTTGCTGTGGTCCACTGCCGCCACGCCATCGGTGGTTGCTTCCGACAGGGAAATGCCCTGGCCCTTGCGCGGCAGCCGACCCAGCGCCAGCTCCGGCGGCAAAATATCGCGATTGGGTTGCGTTGAGTCCGTGTCGGAATAATAGCCGAGCGCATAGTTGCCCTGGGTATAGCCGAGTAGCTCCTGCAGCTTGGGATCCAGGTCTTTGGCGATATGCGGCGGACACGACAGGTACTGGTTTTCTTCCTGCCGCAGCCAGCCCAGGCAATAGGTAATATTCAAGCCCAGCCGTGCTGCACTCGACTTGTTCTCACCACCGCTGTGCAGCACAGAACCGTTGTACAACAGCACCGATCCGGCTGCCATTTCCGCTTGGGTGATCTGCTCCGGATCAGCGCGCCGCTTGCGGTCCCATTGGTGACTGCCTGGCACCACTCGGGTCGCGCCATTTTCGGCGGTGAAGTCAGTGAGTGCCCAAATGGTATTGAACTGCGGCTCAATGCTGGATGGCAGATGCGTCCCCCAGGCGAGCCGATCGCGGTGTAACACTTGAGCGCCCTGTCCAGGGTGTATATAGATGGTCTGGGTCAGGTGCAAAATGACCTTCTCTGTATAGGGCGCAAGATACGACTCCGCAGCGCCGATAACCCTCGCATCGGTGACTAACGGCCGGCACCGGGGAGTGCGCGCTACCAGCGCACCGGTGCGCTGGGTCTTGCGGCCGGTAAAGTCATCGCTGCCCATGGGCGTGCGGGTGATATAGGGCTGCAGCTCTTCCACCAGTGCGCCGCGCTGTTGCGTCGGCAGCGCGTCTTTGAGTATCACTGCGCCATCGGCTTGCATAGCCGCCACTATGGCTTGGGTGGGGGTATTCGCTGGGAGGGTTTGTAGCGGCATATCGGCAATCTCCAGAAGCTCAGTCTACTGTGCCAGCGAGCGGCTGGCGGCGGACTCGGTTCAGATCAGATTAGATCAGGGCGGAATCTAGCATGGAAGCAGGGTGTGGAGCATGGGGCCGTGATTCGGAGCGCGCACTGACCATGGCCAGTGATGGCAGGTTTTTGCAACAAGCCAGCTACAGACGCCGCGCCGAAACCACCAAACCCGCCACCGGTTTGCCGCCTTCATTGCGCAAGGGGGCTTCAGAAATCTGAATCTCAACAAAGCGAGCGCGGCCTAAAATGCCTTCCAAGTAGCCTTGCTGGTGACCATAGCGACCAGAGGGCCCCAGCAGGTAGCCACTACTACTGGCGCCTGCTGGCATCTTCTCCACGGTGAAACACAGCAGCCCACCCGCTCGCATCGCGGTACTCGTTTCATCGAATACCTCTGCAAGCTCTCCCAGATAACAGAGCGTATCCACACAGGTCACCAGGTCAAATTGTTGCCGGACGCCCCGGAGGTACTCGGTTAACTCCTCTTCGACCAGCTCATCGTATGCGTCTCGTTTGCGCGCCTGGGTCAACATGCTGACCGACAGATCGACACCGGTGAGCTTGCGCGCATAAGGCTGCAAAAATTGCGCGACCAGGCCCGTGCCGCAACCAAGGTCGCATACCTCCAGGTCGGCGCGCGCATCCGGCAATAACTGCGCGACCCGATTACCAACCAATTGCGGTGCCTGGTACTTTAGATTCGCAAGACTCTCATCAAACGATGTGGCGTAGTCCCGGAACGAGTTCACCACAAAGTCATTGGAAGCTCGCGCAGGCACGTTCTCGCCAGTAAGTGCAGCCAGTAGATGGGTTGCAATCGGATTGTTCTGATCTTGCCTCAGCCAGTTTCGCAGGACTTTTTCAGCTTCTAAGCTACGGCCGGTGGAGGCGAGCACGATCGCTAGATTACGCGCCGATTTACCGCTGGACTGTACATAGGCCTGAAACTCAACCGCTTTTTCGTAACAGCTGATGGCTTCTTCGAACTGTCGTTGTTCACGCAGCAGGTTGCCCAGGTTGTGATAGGACTCACCATGCTCGGGGTCCAACACAAGTGCCTTGCGAAGGATCGCCATGGCCTGTTCGTCCTGATCCTGTGCATGCAGCGCTGCCGCAAGATTGCACAACGCGCCGACGTCTTCAGCGTTAAACTCTAATGCCCTTTTGTACGCCGCCTCCGCTTCCGAAAAGCGCTTGAGCTCTTTAAGTACATTGCCTTTGTTGTTAAACATGGCCGGGCTATCCGGGGCCAGCGATAGTGCCCTGTCGATCAGCTCCAGAGCCTGGTCGCTATCTCCCAGCTGGTGTTGCAGCACCCCGTAAAAATGCAGCGCGTCAGGATGATCCGGCTCGCTTTCTAAAATGGCCTCGTAAAACTCTTTCGCTTTGTCGGTGACGCCATGCTGATGTGCCTGCTTGGCAAACTCCAGCGCCTCATCCAGCGTCACGGCTATCTGTTTGTGTTCTTCCATGGTGAATCCTCAGTGCTTGTCGCACAACGCCCGTGTCTTGTACGACCCAGAAACTTCACAAGGCAATCAACGCATCTTCAAAGGCAACGCAATCCACCACGATTGCCGTGAAGTTATCCTGCGCTGGCCCTTGCAAGACTTGTTCTTTGATCTGCTGACAGGCCTCCTCGGCACTGGTCGCCGTCAGCAGGGCGGTCAACCGGTCTGGGCTGAGCTCGCGGTAGACCCCATCTGAACACAGCAGAAAGCGATCGCCCGCTTGAATCTGGTAACAACGCTGCTCCAGCTCGAGCGGGTCATCGCCGCCCACAGCGCGGGTGATCACGTTGCTATCCCCCCCACCAAAGTCATCCGAGTGATCTTGCATAAGCTGCGTCATACTGCCCTCGCGCAATTGATAGAGCCTGCTGTCACCCACCCACGAGACTACTGCTTGGTCAGCATCAACCATTAAGGTGACCACCGTGGTTGCCGAGCGTGCTGTTTCGCCATAACGGTCGCCCACCAGTTGCAGCGTTTTCTGGGTTAACCGTAGCCCCATCAGCAGGGCATCCAAGCGTGTCTGCAGTGAACCCTGCGGCAACTCATCAACCACCATCACCGCCAACGCACTGGCTAGCTCGCCAGCGCCGTGTCCACCCACCCCGTCGGCAACCATCCATACACTCAAGTCGTCGCGGCTAATGCAGGCATCTTGATTGCCTTCCCGGACGTTTCCGGTGTGACTAACAGACGCAGAGCGCAGTAGGAACGCTGCCGCGGGTACAGACAGCTCGGCTGCAACCGCCACCGAGGCAGCGCCTTGCGGCGGCGATTCGGGAGGCGCAGCGAACCATTCCACCGTGCTGTCCACTGGATCGCCGAGCAATCCGATTTCTGCAGACGGTTGCTCCGTCTGCAAGTTCTCCGTCCCTAGGTCTTCGAATGCCTGCACCGACCAGCCATGTTCTGCCCAGCGGCCATCCAGCAAGGCGCTGAACAACTCTGTATCTGGTAGCCCTGCGCACAATGCGGTACTGGGGCTGACATGCTCTGAACCGGCGGTGGTCCAAACGGAAAACGGACCGAAGCCAGGATCACTCAGGTGCGGCCCCAAGGCTTCCTCGATTTGCGCACTGGAACTGGCGAACGGAAACGCCAGATGCGGTGCATCATCAAGTGTCCGGGCTGGGTCCTGTGGATATTGCAGAGTCGGATCGTCAGACAGGCTCAGGTCCAGTCCTGCAATGGCTTCATCAAACGGTTCCAAACTATTGGAACTCTCGTCTAGGGTCGACAGCAGCGCTTCCTCCACACGCTGTAACCACTGTCCGTTAGTCCGCAACAGGGCAACCGCATCGTCTCCGGGCTCCAGTTCCACAGCGACCAGCAGAGGAAAATAACGACCCACCTTATCCACGCTCGGCATCACAACGCCGAGGCACGGGTTATCGCCCAGCACCTGGGCGCTGCTGGCGAATGCCCACAACGGCGCCGTGAGGTAGTGGTCCAACCAGCGCGGTCCCAGCTTTTCTCGACTGCTTAAAATGCAGCGCTGCAACCACCCGTCCCAGTGAGTTATCAGTGTTTTGCTAAGCCGGCGCTCGACGAAATCGCCTTTAGCGGGCAGCTTCCCGAAGAATCCTGGAACCAGGCGCTTCATTGCGCCACGCTTACAGGTTGCTCGGACACCGGAAATTACGTAGTTGGCTGAGGGAAAACGGATTGAATGCGCTGCGGGCGGTGAGGTCGTAGGTTGCCGTCCTACCCTGGATATCGAAGGTCAACTCAAATTGTTCAGACACTGCCGTCGGGCGCATTTGCGACTCGTCCAGCAAGCGGAACCAAGCCCAGGGGCCTTGCTTGCTTGTCATTACCGTGCTGCCACTTTGACGATCGCGCATTTCGATACGCACTTCGGTGCCCGGATTGGGCCCCGGCCACTGCATATAGGTAACATCCTTGGGGCCAAACTCGTAACTCAGCGTTTTACCTTCGAGGTCGAGCAGAAAGCGGCTTAGACCGGTATCCATTTCTAGCGGTCGCAAATCGAAAGCGACGCTGGGCTGAGCATTACCCTGGCGGAAAAAAGTACGCTTGATCACATCTGCGTGTTCGAATGCGCGCAGTGCCGGCGCGGATAGGGTGATCGGCACGTTGCCGGTTCTGCGCACACGCCAGGGCGAGCGCGTGGTATCCACATACGCTCGCAGATTGGTGTTGAAGAAGTTGTCGATGGTGCCGCCGTAGCCAAAGAACTGGCCAAAGTCGTCCAAGCGGATGGTCTGCTGCGACGTGACGGAGATGGGATAGCGGGCTGCAATCGCCTGTCGACAGGTGGCCAAGGGACCGGAGCGCCACAATTCATTCAGATAACTTCGCAGTCCGCCGGTTGTTATGGCGACACTGCGCTGTACCGCGGTACCTAACATTTCGCCTACCAACATCTTGGGCTGCCGATCAGCCTCTAGCCGCATTTGTTGCATGACTGCCCGGCCTTCGGCTTGAACGTGGGGCGGAATGGCGCCGCCCGCAGATTCCTCGGCGACATTGCTCATGTAGATATACAGCTCTTTGAACAGTTCCAACAATCGATCTACGGGCTTCGCCTCGTCGTCCTCACCTGCCACCAGCTGGTTCAAGTCTCTGAATCGATTGGCGACATCATTGCTGGCAATCAGCTCAGAGATTGTCTCTGACTTCTGCCCACGTGAGCCCAATACATCTTGTAACTTGCGCATAGCCTCGGCGGTGCCACTTTCTACTCGCGACGTCAGGCTGGCATCACTCCCCATCTCGTCTAACGAAGTCTCTGCAGCCAGGGAATTCAGCAGCACTAACAGCGGTGAGTCCTCTTCGCGAGAGAGAATGCTGAATAGCTGCCCAGCCTCTTCCGGGGTATCAAAGGGCGCCAGGTCTACATCCTGAATGAGATTGCTATAGGACGCGGCAAAATCATCCAGATACCGTTCTCGAACCTCCTCCAACAATCGTTCTTGTTCTAATTTGGGGAGTTTCTCCTCCTGTCCAAGTATCCACCAGGCTTCGCCCGCGACCGTTTTAGTCGTATCTCGGCTCGCTGATACGAAGGAACCTTGATAGGCCGATTTAGTAAAAATTGGCGGCAACGATTCCTGCAACGGTGCACCACTTTTTCGCACAAACACGTACTCGGCCGCAGGCCCACCCGCCGCGTCCCGCAAATTGAATCCTCGCCCCTCTACTTTCATGGTGCGCTTGAGCCGCCCGTAGATCCGGTCTGCCAATGGCAACCCACGCACCTCGCGCCTGGCACGATCGATTACCGTTTCATCCAGCGGCAGTGGCAACGGCACCGCGCGCTCTTCCAGCAGTGCCTGTAAGTGCTGCGCCAGCGAATCGCGTTGCTCGTTTGTTAGTTCCCGGCGCAGGTTTTGGGCCCAGTCAACCTCAAAAAAGGCGCGCACCGCGGTGGGCTCATAGTGATCCCTGGAATCGAACATCAAGTAGGTCTTTAGCGCTTCGTACGTATAGTCCGGGGAGCCGCTGCCACGTGCCAGCCGGCTCTCCAGGCGCATCAGCAATCTTGGCAAATAGATTTGCTCCAGCAGCCTCCGGTAGGCGGAACGAGCCACTTCGCCAATTTTGCCATCCAGGCCCAGGCCGAAGTGCCACGAACCTTCGCCGGCATCCGTATCCCCATAGCCGCCGGGAATGGCTCTGACCAGGTCCAAGGTTGGCACTACGGCCAGTGGATCAAGCTCGCTAGCGGACACTTCGGTTACGCGCTGGCTCGCTTCTTGTGCAAGTTCACGAGCCTGCGCCAATTCACTTTTCACTTGCCTATGGCTGTAGGCCCAGCCGAGCGCCGCCAACAGTACTGCGGCAGCAATAGCTGCATAGGCGGCATTGTCGAGCCATACCAGCTTGCGCTCCAGCTTGCGATTGGTGCCCGCCAACTCTGACTCGCTGAAGGCCACCTTGCGCAACAAATTCGTGATGAAATAGCTTTTGCCAGGCCCCGCTGGTTGCGGGAGTGCTTGATCGTGTAACCCAAAGGTGCTGGATAGCGAGCTGAGCAACCGATCTACCGGGGTGCCTTCCTGGGTACCACTGACCAGGTAAAAACCACGAAGTAGCGGCGCTGACTCGTAGCGATTGCCCTGAAACGCATCTTTGAGGAAGGATCCCACCTGTTCTTTAAGCAGCGCCACTTGTTTCGGAAACCCGTGAATCAGAATGCGCCGTTGCAGATCCGTCTCCTGATTCACGCGGTCGATCATGCGTTCATTCAAACGGCCCAACAGCGCATCGAACTGCTGGTCAAACTGCGCCAGGTTATTGGCTTCGGGGTCTTCTTGGAGCGGCAAGGTGGTGCCCCACACCTGTTCGCGGTCGGCACGCCCCAGGTCATCAAAGAACTCAGCAAATCCTGATATCAAATCGCACTTGGTAAACAGCACGTAGATGGGGAAGCGAATGCCAAAGTGGCTCTCCAGTTCCTGCAACCGTGCGCGAATGGCGCGCACGTGATCGAACCGCTCCTGCTCAGATTGAGTCAACAGGTCCGCCACGCTGATGGCAATGAAGATGCCATTAATGGGCCGGCGCTTGCGATATTTCTTCAGCAGGTCCAGAAAACCAAGCCACGCGGCATGGTCTACGCTGGCATCGCTGTCCTGGGTCGTGTAGCGGCCGGCGGTATCAATCAACACCGCATCATCGGTAAACCACCAGTCACAATCTCGAGTGCCACCAATGCCGCGAATGGCCTCCGGGCCAAAGCGCTCCGCCAGGGGGAAATTCAACCCCGAGTTAATCAGCGCGGTGGTTTTGCCCGCGCCTGGGGGACCAATTATCAGGTACCAAGGCAGGTCATACAGGTTGAGTCGTCCGCCCTTGCGCTTGGAGGCATTGAGCACGCCAACGGCTTCCTCAAAGCGCGCTCGCAAGGTCGCCACTTCTTCGGCCGACATGTCCGGCGGCGGCGCCGCCACCGGTGCTTCCATAACGCCCTGGGTCAGCTGCTTGGCAGCTTGCCGCGCTTTGAAGAGCGCAAACAGGCGCCGCATAAGCCACAGGCCGAAGAGGGCGCCAATGCCAATCCAGCGAGCGTTTTCAGATTCCAGCGGCCGCCACTCACCAAAAGCAAACAATGGCCCGAGAAACCAGATGACGGCAGCCAGGGCCAGCATGCCTAGACCACCTAGGAACCAGCGACTGGTCAAGAAACGCAGCACGATCATTCTCTTCCCGGTGCATTGAACAGGGTGATTTCCACTCTGCGATTGGTGCTGCGGTTTTGCGCGTTATCGTTGGGTACCAACGGCTCGCTGTCAGCGCGTGGCTCGGCGCTCAACCTACTGGGGTCGAGCCCAGAGGCCAGGTACTGTCTCACACCTTCCGCACGGGCCTTGGAAAGGTGCCAGTTCGACGGGAATCTGATAGTGCGTGTTGGCACATCATCTGTATGGCCGGCAATTACTACGGTGCCCGGCAGTTCCGACAGCGCAACGGTCACTGCCTCCAACAGGGTTTTTCCAACTTCGCCAACCTCGGCGCTACCGGATCTAAACAGGGCTCTTAGAGTGATGGTCTGCGATCCTGGCGCTGCAGTCACTTCTGCAGTACCGGCTGCAATCTCCGGTTGCATCAGATCTTTTAGAGTTACCTGTGCTACTGGTGCAACATAGCCAGTGCGCTCTACCAGTGGCGGTAGGTTTTGCCCCAGGCTGGCAATCTCTATCGCCACCGGGTCAGAGGCCCGATTGAGCGACCACAAAAAACCCAGATAAATAGCCATCGCTATGCTGGCGCCGATGGCCGCAACCGCCCAAAGGGGAATCGCGCGTCGCAGTGGCGATCGCACATCTTCTACACCGCGCCATGCCGGTGCCAGGTCAGCGTCGACCTCCCCTCGATGGGTTCGCAGGGTCTGGTATAAATTGGCCCGCAATCCTTCCACCATCGCCCGACCATCGGCTTGCACGCGATACTTGCCCTGTAAGCCCATAGACAGACACAGGTACAACAGCTCCAATAGATCCAGATGGACGGCGGGTTGTTGCATCGCCCGATTTAGAATCTGAAAGTACTTTTCGCCGCCCCACGCTTCCTTGTGGAACAGTGTCAACAGTGTCTGTTCGGACCACGCACTCTGGCTGCCCCAGGGCGTGTTCAGAACCATCTCATCGATCAACGTGCATAGGGCGTACCGTGCCGTCAGCGCGGTTTCATTGCTGACGCCGGCTTGTCGCACCGATGCTTCAAAAGCCTGCACCTCGCGCACAATATGTTGGAATAGTCCTTGTGGGTCGTTATGACTCGCGGTCGTGGACAGGTGGCCCGCCAGCGACAGGAGCGGCGTGGCTGCCGCCGTAAGCACGTTGCGGTCGGCTGTACTAACCTTTGCCAGCGCGCCGGGTACCACAGCGGGGCCAGGTTGCGACCCGGGGTTTCCTGGTGGCGCGCTGCGCGAACGGCCGCCCGGCCTGGGCTTGAGCACCGTACGTTCGTTCTTACCGTCGCCGATGCCAAAAAAGGTGTCGTCGTCCGCCACGTCAGGCTACTTCTTTATCGCCCAAAACTGCATGTCCAGACCCGGAAAGGCAGCACCGACGACGTGAATAGCAAATCCTCCTGAATTTCGCAGGTCTGGCCAGTACTCACTGCTGCGCTCAAGGCGAAAGTAAACGAAGTCGGCATGGTAAGGAATCTGCCTTGGCGCGACCGGCAACGGTGTGATGGGAATGCCCGCTATGCCGGAGTTAACCATCTGCTGAATGGTCTCGACAGAGCCCACTTTGGACTGAGGTGGAAAGGAGGTACGCAACTCTTCGCTGGGCATGTCGGCGCGCACTGCCAATACGAACTCCGAGCTCTCGAGCAGCGACTTGTCGGTGAGTAGTCCCGGATGCAAGTTAAATCGCGGTTCTTTGAGCGGAATCCGCACGGCTCTTTGTTCGATGACCTGGCCAAGCGACTCGCGCAATGCATCGCACACCGGTTGAAAACACACACTCAGTTCATCGTGATTGTAGGGTGGGAAATCCGGTGGCCGACGGCTACCACTGTTCATGGTACTCAGGTCACCAGCGACTTCGAGCAGGGCCCGAAACAGCTCTTCGGGATGCAGGCCAGACAAACTCGCTAAATGCGCGATCACCGGTTCATAGCGATTTACCGATTGCAGCAGCATGAACTGTGAAATTTCCGCGGCGCCACCTTGGCCGGAACCAGCGACCTGATTTGCCAGTGCTTCACCACGATGATGCAGCAATCCTTGCAGCTCGCGCACAAACCGCTCAAGGGTAGAATTCTCATGGGCATCTAGCATCGGCGGGATGTAGTTAGTTTCGATGGAAATTGATCGATCCGCTTTCGCCTCGATAATTTGGGCAACACCCAAGCAGGCATAGTCGTCACGCTGATCGTTATCCAGCAATAGGCGCGTCCGCAATTTGCCAACTCGCAGCTGCGCTGCGTTGTGCCCATACTCACCGGCGTCGCGAACGCTAACCTCATCGCCCGTGTAGCGGGCCAGGCCTTCGTCGCTATCAGCACCACCATATTCAGGCTCGCCTTCGCGGCGCACTGGAATCGCCAGGTGCACGCGCAGGTCGCGGTGACTTTCGTTGATATCGATGGCGGGTGGTGGGCTGTCAACTTCTGGAATGTTAAAGGGCGTGCCATCTGGAAAGACACCGCAGGCGCGCGCGATAGCCACTTTCCCGATGCTCAATTGATCGCTGGCCAGTACCAGCTCAGTAAAGCCCCAGCTGTGATTATGTAACGAGCGACAGCGTCCCTCAACGAAGCTCTCCAGGTAGCGGTCGTGCTGCTGAAAATGTTGCGGTCTCAGAAACAGTCCTTCCGACCAAAGCACTTTGTGTTTTTGCGACATGGTCGGAATCAGTCCTTAACAACATTCGCAACAACTACCGTGTTGCTAAGCGTAATTTGTAACTTTCTGCCACTGAACGGATTCAGTTTGTCTCGAAGTGAGTTGCTCGGCACCGCAATGAACGCACGCCACTGGGCTGTCTCTATGCCGGTAAACTCCGCGACTACGCCAATAAACTTGGTTTCCGGGTCAAACTTTTCATCCAAACTCTGGGTTTCCCCCGGTCCGATCAATGTTTGCGTGCGCCGCAGCAAATCCGCTGCAATAGGCGGTGCATCGGTGCTGATTAGATCTCTGAAGTTGCCTTGCTTAAACGCCTCGTCCTGCTTCAGGTAGTAGACGTGCACCACCACCGGCTGGGCCGTACCGCGGCGGTTGGGGTTAACGTCACCGGCGGCAATAATCTCGCTCTCTAAGGTGACTGGCTTGGGTGGTTTCGACGCACAGGCACCCAACGCGGCAATGCAGACCATAAGCATCCAGTGCCATCGCAAATGGACTCGTCTAGGCTCAGGCGGAGTGCCTTTAATCATCGCTACCTTGCTCTCCCATCTGTGTGGCGGTACCGGCACCAGCGCGGTACCTGTACCGCAGCACATGTTGGTCATTCCATCGCGCCCGTAGCACCCGTTCCAGCGAGTTATCATGGCCCGCACCGCTACGCATTGCGTCGTCTCGTTGACACTAGCGCTACCGCGTCTACTATCCGGCGCGCCTGCGGAGTTTTCAAGCGCAACCTGTTTCCCCGACTGCAGGGGCAAGCGCTAGCTCACTCGGGAGGTCATCGACCCTCCCGGTCAAAGCGCAGCATCTGCTTCTCATAGGCATCGGCAAACTGCTCACCAAACTGCTCACGAAAGGCAGCGTCGCCATCACCGATCTCCTCGAACATTTCACGGTACAGGTCCCAGTACTTAGTCTTGTTTACGACATCCAGGAAGTTACGCTTGAGGCCGCGATCGAATCGCTGCTCCAGATTCTGCGGCTGGAAGCGTGACAGCATCTCTTCAAAGCCGGCGCGCATGCCCATGAGCATGGCGATCTGGTGGTTCTTGATGTCTCCAAAGCCTTCCGAAAATGCCGTAACCGGGTCCAGATAGCCTCCGCCCGTACTGGAAAACAGAATCTGCATGGCCTCCGCTGCGGACACCGCAACTTTTAGTGGATTGTTATCCGTGGGCTTCAACATGGTCTGCGGAACCCTGAACTCGTTTTTGATTTCGTTGCGTCCCCGCAACACCTCAATCATGCCCTGCACCACCACCGGAAGGATCTGCCCGATAATCTCAGCCACATTCCCATCAACCTGACTGGCATCAAGTCCTGCAGCCTGCAGCAACGCGCTGAGATCAGCTTCGCTCATCGATCGCGCAGGGGCCGTTGGCTCCGCTGCCGCGGCTTGCGAAAGCGCTGCTGCTGATGCAATCGCTGCCGCGCCTGAGGCGGGCGCTTGTGGCTCCTCTGTTTGATCCAGGTTCAACCAATCGTCGGGAATCTCTCCAGCGCCTGCTGTCGGCAAGTTCGGGTCCGGTTGGCTCGCTGGCAGCTGAAAGAAGTCCTGGTCAGCTGGGGCATCATCGCGCTGGGGCGTGAGTGGCAGCTCGTCGGCCTGACTGGTAGCCGGACCATCGTCGGCCAACAGGTCCAGCGGATCCAGTGAGGCGGCGCCAGGATTGTGCGTGTTCATGCGCGGCAGCGCCGCCTCGTCTGGCACCGCCGCTGCCGGGGCGCTAAAGAGCTCGCCCAGTCCTGATGAGAGGTCTGACGAGAGTCCTGATGAGAGATCTGACGAGAGTTCTGATGGGCGTTCTGATGGCAGTTCCGGTGGCTGCGCCGGGGGTGATTCCGGTGGTTGTGCTGAACCCAGCACGCGATCTGTTGGAGTCTCTACCAACACCGCTAAGAACTCGAACTCACCCATTTGAATCTGGTCCCCATCGCTCAGCTGCTGCTCGGAGCCCGGGACCATTTGGCCGCCATTGATCCATGTACCATTGGTACTGGTATCAGTCAGGTAGTATTCGTTACCACGACGGGTGACCCGCGCATGGGTAGACGAAACGATACGTTCAGGGTCGGGCAGCACCATATCGTTGTCTGCGGCACGTCCTATCTGGCCACTGGCGCCAAACTCATGCATTGCATCGCCCACCATGAACTGTGCATGGTGACTGGTCACCCGTAGCTGCAGCGCCACAAAACCCTCCATCGTCAGACGCTTTTCCTGACTATGGTCTAATTCGCCAGGTCACACAATTCACCTGCAATCACCGACCCACCTGCGCGCCCCATCCACATGCTGGTTATCTTCTGCAAAGCGGGAAAATTCTTGACACGACGGCGCTTTAGCTCAAGCATGGCCTGGGCGGGAATGCAATCTGTTTAGCGTATATCACATACCAATACACACTGACTGACGATTCCAGCGAACGTTCACGTGGGAAGTGACTTGAGTATGGCGGTGATCGATTTGGAAAACTTGCTGCAGCCGCTTTCGGAAGAAAGCCCTTGCGGCAGGAATTGCGAGTACGAGCCCGCTTTCGGAGAACTGGAGCGTACCGTTAGGGGAACACCCGAACGCAGCAGCAACGGCTCGGTGCACGCCGCAGAACCACCCGTTTGGTCAGAGGTAGCCAGCCAGGCGCAAGCGCTATTTGCAGAGACCAAAGATCTGCGGGTTGCCATGGCCCTAGCGCATGCAGCGCTGAAAATTGACGGCCTGGCTGGGCTAGCCGCCGGCCAGGTGCTTGTTCACGGGCTACTGGAAAACTACTGGGAGCAAGTGTATCCCCTCTTAGATGCCGATGATGACAATGACCCAACCTTACGCATGAACGCGTTACTGGCACTTTGCGACCGACAGCACCTGGGCAGTACGGGTAGCAAACACCAAGGTTTTCTCGACTCCTTGCTCAGACTCCCCATCCTCAGCGAACGTCAGGCTGGCCAGTTCTCCTTGCGCGATATCAAGTTGGCGAGCGGGGCGCTTGCACCGAGCGACAATGAGCCAACCCCCGATCCTGCGTTAATCGATGCCGCATTCACAGGCACCGAGTTACAACCATTAGAGGCTGCAGCGGCGAGCATCCAACAAGCCCTTGCCAGCTTCTCTTCGATCACCAAACTGCTGGACACCAAAGTGGGCGCGCAGGGTGCCAATCTCACCGATTTCGGCAAAGAGTTAGAGGGTTTGAACAAGGTTTTCAACGCCCAACTGGAACAGCGCGGGATTGCCAGCAACGATGCGGATGCCGGTTCGTCTGCCGTCGATGGCGCTGCCAATCCAAACCCAGCGGCAATCTCCGGCGAGATTCGCAGCAGAGAAGACGTAATCCGCGCATTGGATCGCATCAGCGACTATTTTCGCCAACACGAGCCCTCGAGCCCGATTCCACTCCTGTTGGATCGCGCTAAACGGCTGGTTGCAAAAAACTTTGTGGAGATATTGCAGGACCTAACGCCGACTGGAGTGGACGAGGCCCTGATGATCGGCGGCATTCAGCCTGGACAAGACGATGGCAGCTGAGTTGTGTCACCCGAGCGACACATGAGCCTCTAAGTAAATAGTGACCAGGCCACATCTCAGCGATGCTGTGGCCATTAACGAGCAGATTAACCCTGGCAACAGGCGATCTGAAAGAAAGGGAAGGAAGCGAACATGGCAAAAGCAAGCAGCCAGAAATTCATCGCCAGAAATCGAGCGCCACGCGTACAAATTGAGTATGACGTCGAGGTCTACGGTGCCGAGAAGAAAGTGCAGTTGCCATTCGTTATGGGCGTGATGTCCGACTTAGCCGGCAAGCCGGAGGAAGAACTGCCCGCTGTTGAAGATCGAAAAATGCTAGAAATCGACGTCGACAATTTCGACAGCCGGCTCAAAGCACTGAAGCCGCGCGCCGCCTTCGCCGTACCCAATACATTAACTGGGGAAGGCGACCTGAAGGTCGACATCACCTTCGAGAGCATGGACGACTTTTCTCCTGCTGCTGTTGCAAAAAAAGTCGCCGGGGTGGACAAACTGCTGGAAGCACGCACCCAGCTGGCCAACCTGGTGACCTTTATGGACGGCAAGGGTGGCGCAGAAGACCTGATCAGCAGAGCCATGAAAGACGATACGCTGATGCAAGCACTGGCATCTAAAGCCAAAGATTCCGACGGCGAAGGGGAGGGCTAAGTTATGGCCGAAGGTGACCAGCAAGCGGAAGGCGGTGCAGAAGCGCTGACTACCGACGCATTCGAAGATCTACTCAAGAAAGAATTCAAACCGAAATCAGACCGCGCTAAAGAAGCGGTCGAAACCGCGGTGCAAACCCTGGCCAGCCAGATACTCAATGATGAGAATTTGATCGTCGACGACGCTTCGAACACCATCAATGCGTTGATTGCCGAGATTGACGCCAAGCTCTCTGAGCAGGTCAACCAGATCATGCACAATCCGGACTTCCAGCAGTTGGAGTCGGCTTGGCGCGGTCTGCACTATCTGGTGAACAACACCGAAACCGACGAGATGCTGAAGATCCGCTTCATGCCGATCTCGAAAAAGGAGATGGGCAAGACGCTCAAGAAGTTCAAAGGCACCGCCTGGGATCAAAGCCCTTTGTTCAAGAAGATCTACACTCAAGAGTACGATCAATTGGGCGGCGAACCCTACGGCGCGCTGGTCGGCGACTATCACTTCGATCAGTCACCTCCGGATGTAGAAATTCTATCGGGTATGGCTCAAATTGCAGCAGCTGCACATGCACCCTTTTTAACTGGTGCGGCACCGACCGTTATGCAAATGGACTCTTGGGGCGAACTGGTCAAACCCCGCGACTTAACCAAGATCTTTTCCACACCAGACTACGCCGCCTGGCGTTCACTGCGTGAATCTGAAGACAGCCGCTTTCTGGGGCTGGCCATGCCGCGCTTTCTCGGCCGGTTGCCCTACGGAGCGAAAACGGATCCGGTAGAAGAGTTTGAGTTCGAAGAGGAAATCTACGCCGCGGATTCCAGCAAGTACAACTGGGTTAACTCAGCCTACGCCATGGCCACCAACATCAACCGGGCGTTTAAGCATTTCGGCTGGTGTACCCAAATTAGAGGCGTGGAGTCCGGCGGTTTAGTCGAAGAGCTGCCGGTGCATACCTTCCCCTCAGATGACGGTGGTGTGGACATGAAATGCCCGACCGAGATCGCTATTGGCGATCGTCGCGAGGCGGAGCTCGCCAAGAACGGCTTTATACCCTTGATCCATCGCAAGAACACGGATCTCGCTGCGTTTATTGGCGCGCAGTCACTCCAGAAACCAACGGAGTACGACGATCCGGACGCAACCGCCAACGCAAATCTCAGTGCTCGTCTGCCTTATTTGTTTGCAAGTTGCCGATTTGCGCACTACCTCAAGTGCATGGTGCGCGACAAAGTGGGCTCAATGAAGAGCCGCAGCGATATGGAGCGGTGGTTGAACGAGTGGGTCAATCAGTATGTCGATGGCGATCCAGACAATTCCACCGAACAGACCAAAGCTCGGCGGCCGCTGGCCGCCGCTGAGGTCACGGTTGAAGATGTAGAAGGCAACCCGGGGTACTACACTTCGAAGTTTTCTTTGCGACCGCACTACCAGCTTGAAGGGCTAGCAGTCACCCTGAACCTGGTGTCGAAACTGCCGTCAGAAAAAGGATAGTAGATGGGAATTGTTTGCTGCTGGGCAAGCAGTGGTGAGTAAAAAGGAAACCTAAGGACTTAATAAAAGGGAGACTGATATGTCAGTTGATATGTTCTTGAAGCTCGATGGCGTGAAGGGCGAGTCGGAGGATTCGAAACACAAAGGCGAAATCGACGTGTTGTCCTGGTCCTGGGGACTATCCCAGTCTGGCACGATGCATGCCGGTGGCGGTGGTGGGGCAGGTAAAGCCAACTTTCGAGACCTGATTGTCGAAAAGTGGGTGGACACCGGTTCAGTCACATTGGCTCAGCATGCCTCGAAGGGCACGCACATCGACAGTGGTCAACTGGTCATTCGCAAAGCCGGTGACAATCCACTGGAGTACGTCAAGCTGGACCTCAAAGAGATCATTGTCAGCAACATCGAAACCGGTGGGCACGGTGGTGAGGGTGGTGCCGATCGGCTCATGGAGACCATTTCCTTGAACTTCCGCGAGTGGAAAATGACCTATACACCGCAAGACGCCAAAGGTGCCGGTGGTGGTGCTGTCGATTTTGGCTATAACATCGCCAAAAACGAAGCTGTCTAGGCAATTGCACGTTGACTGATGCTCAGGAGTTGGTGCGCGGCGGCGGTCTGGCCCAGCGCTGGAGAGACCGCGGCCTGTTGCTCAGTCAGGCGTGCGGCTACGACGTGCTCTACGACGCCGCCGACGACATCGTGCCGATCGCAACACCGTGTTACGCGGCCGAAGGCTGCGAGGGCGCACGCTACCGCAGCTATATCGTGGTGCGGGCAGACCGCGCGTGGCATGAAGTCACAGAGTTGCGCGGGATGCGCGTTGCGATCAACCAGGCATCGTCGCACTCCGGCAACAACGCGATGCGGCCGCACATCGCGGATCTGCATGAAAACGGTGCGTTCTTCGGCGAGGTCGTCGAGACCGGCACGCACACCGAGAGCCTGCGACGCGTGCACGATGGCACGGTGGAGGTCGCCTGCATCGACGCGGTCGTGTTGGCGTTGCTGCGTCGGGCCAGTTCGCCATTGGTGCGCTCCCTGCGTGCGATCACCTGCACGCGTCCGGCGCTGGCGCCGCCCTATGTGACGTCGGTGCACACGGAGCCTGCCCTGCGCGATGCGCTGCGCGAGGCACTGCGTCGCGCCGCCCTCGATGAATCCTTGCGCGACGTGCGCGATTCGCTGCTGCTGCGCGACTTCGCCATCTTCCCGCCCGAGTCGTATGCCGAACTCGAGGACTTCGAGGAAGCGGGTCGCCTGCGCGATCGCATCACGGCGGTCGAGCGCACCGTGGAGCGGCAGCAGATCATCGTCGAGAAGAAGGGGGAGCACTACGAGCTTCTCTGGATCGAAGACGCGAACAGCGAAGGTGGAGAGGAGGTCGCGTAATGAGCGCCACTCAAACCCAACCGCTTGAACTGATCGTCTCCGTGAAAGGAGAGATCATCAAAAGCAACTTCGATGAGTTCGAGACGTATGCTCTCGACCAGCTGGCCACGATCAA
>JAVJHY010089121.1:0-13319 GCA_035593235.1 Phascolosoma agassizii
TCTGATCAGTAGTCGGAACGAAATGTCGGTAGGAGGGAATCTGGTCGCAGCTAGATTCGCCCCTTCGCATTAAGTCGTGTCATTAGCGACATAGGGTGGGCCGAGGCAACGATGTCTCGGCCCGCGCTCATTTTTGCCGATGTGCTCTTGGTTCAGTGAATTGGTGTGCCTCATCTCGAGCACTAGGTGTTCCCTGATCACCGGTATGAACGAATCGTTCTTGAAGATCTCGATTCAAATGATTGTTCCGGGGCTCATTGGCAGGCACTGGATCGTGGATCAACGTAGGATGTTGAAATGCCTCTTCCTGCATCAATTCCCAGCGACGTGCCTGAGTCGCGTCAACCTCATGCAAGCATGGCCGATGCGGAGCGAGCGGCGCTCGTGATGCTGCGCGGATTACATACCACCCACAGTGCAGGCGTTCTGGTTGCTACTTCCGGTGGCGCCGACAGCGCGTTGCTCTTGAGTTTGGTTGCAGAAGTATGGGGACCTGCCGCATGCCTTGCCGTGACAAGCAGATCCGAGAGTCTGCCCGTGGAAGAGCTTGAGGCCGCCCGCGCCCAAGCCGCTGCATTGAATGTCGAACATGTGGCCCTCAAGGGAGCGGAAACCGACATCGAGGCGTTTCAGCGAAACGATGTAGACCGGTGCTTTCATTGCAAGTGGCATCTCTACGGAGAGCTAGCGCGGGTAGCGCAAGAGCGCGGGCTCACCCTCATTGTCGACGGATCCAACGCCGACGATGGAGCCGTCGGTGACGAGAGGCCGGGCATGGAAGCTGCGCGTATTCGCAACGTCCATTCCCCCTTGCGTGATGCTGGCGTCACGAAAGTGTGGGTGCGCGCAATATCGAAGGCTCGAGGTCTCGATACGTGGGATAAGCCCGCCGAGGCGTGCTTGTCGAGCCGTTTCCCGTATGGCACGCGAGTAACGAAAGAAGGGTTAGCACGTGTGTACCGCGCCGAGCGAGTTCTCCGAAATCTTGGATTTCGCACGGTGCGTGTTCGAGTTCACGACCCTATCGCGCGGATTGAGCTGGGGCCCGAGGAGCTTGCGGCGGCGCTTGCGCCCGGCATTCGAGAGCGCATTGTGGCCGGCGTAGAGGCCGAGGGATTCACATACGTCACCCTCGATCTGGCCGGATTTCGGAGCGGGAACCTCAATCAGCTGACATCCGACCCGGGAACAACCGTGAGGGCACACGATCAAGCCGGTCATACGTCTTGATGACGTTATGATTCAGGGCATGTTCAGCTCTTCCCGCAACGAGCCTCTTCGCCGCACCTCGTCGATGCTCAGCGTCGGACTGACCCTAGCCCTACTCATCACGCCACTCGGAATATCGGCGCGCCAAGCAGAAGCCCGTGACCCTGCGCGGCTGCGCGACGCCCGAACGACCTCCTCCGAGCCACGTACGCGACGAGTTCAACGGCGACGTTCCATTGCCCGCGCGTGCAAGTATCTTGCGGGCCGCCAAGCGCAAGACGGGAGTTGGGGACCCAATCGCGTCAAGATCGCCGTTACGGCAAAGGTCATACTCGCTCTCATGGCGGACGGCTCCACCGACGGGAGAGGACCCTATGGCCTCCAGGTCAGGCGAGGGGTTACGTTCCTTCTCAAGCTCATCGAAGAAAAACAACCCGACGACGCTGCCCCCCGTGGCTACTTCGCCCATCCCGATGATCACACCAGTCGCATGCATGGTCAGGGTTTCGCGACCTTTGCGTTGGCGACCGCCCTGGGGACGTCTACGGGCAAGCGCGCAGCCCGCATTCGACGTGTGGTGATACTCGCCGTCAAGTGCATCGAGAAGAGCCAGAACGCAACCGGTGGATTTGGCTATGAGCCACGTCCCAATTCAGATCACGAAGGCAGTGTAACCGTTGCCATTGCGCAAGGACTTCGGGCAGCGCGCGATGCAGGCGTCGTGATCAATGAAAACGTCGTTCGCCACGGACTCAAGTACCTCAAGGCCAGCCAGCGAAAGAAGGACGGTGGTTTCCGGTACAGCCTCATGCGCGATGACCACACCTACGCATTGACGGGCGCAGCATTGAGTTCCTTCTTCCTCTACGGTGCGTATGCCAAGTCGCATCAGGCTACGATCAAGCGTGGACTCGATTACATCAACAAGAGTTTTCGCAATAAAGGTGCCAGCGCCGATTGGTACTACTACGCACATTTCTACGTGGGCTGGGCGCTTTGGCAATGGGACGGCAATGACTGGAGCCAAGGCAAGAACAGTCGCTGGGGACGTTGGCAGCATGTGGTGCTTCGAGACATCATGAGCCAGCAGCGCAATAGCGATGGCAGTTTTCATAAGAAGGGTCGTCGGCAAGACTTTGGGCCCGAACTCAATACTGCGTTGGCCGTCCTTACCCTCGCCATTCCTGACGAGACGTTGCCCATATTCCAACGCTAAGCGCGTGTGAATTGGCTTTCGTGGTTTCTGAGGTGTCACGGGCGACACGCTGAACTAGACACTGCACCACGATAGTTCGGCCTACGTGGAAGAACCACGCTGCGCCTCCTATCGCGGCACATTTCCGTCGCCCATCGCACGTTCGGAATCGGAACGGTCTACCGTATGCAAGGCGGTGGGAGCCATGCGACGTGCGAAATGGATTGTGCGGATTGTGCGGATTGTGCGGATTGTGCGGATTGTGCTGATCGCGTGGATCGTGTATCTGGATTGGAAGGGGAGGTCGGTTCGGATCTATTGGAGAAGATCCGCTCAACCATGAATTGCTGCTTACGGATACCAAGTACCGATGTCTTTGGGTTGTCGGCGTGGGCGCGGGGCCATATTCTCATCTTGGTGCTTGTCTGTGTGAATGACCGTCAAATCTATGTATCCGAGCGGCTACTCGGCAATGGTTAGTCGTGTGTCGTCGTCTTTGCCTTCGGGGATGAGCTGTTTGGAGAGGAGCAATGCATCGATGGCTTCTTGCACGACTTCGCTAATGCGGGTGCCGCGACGCTGAAACCCGAATACGCGCCCCGTTTCACGAAGAATGTCATCACGCGAAACACTGAAGTGCGCCTTCACAATGCACACGATGGCTGCTTGCACTTCTTCAGGTGCAATCTCATCGATCTCGCGCTGAACACCTTCCCCGGGGCGGCGAGCTGTCGCAAGGACCTCATCCTGTGCCCAAAGAAAGGAGCCTCTTCGCATCAAGTCCTCTCGAGAAACGGCGTCGTCGCATGCCTCCTCAATGCGGGTCATTGCCTTTTCCGTCGTACGCGACATGCCCCATGCAGTAACGACTCGGCGCGCGGCCATCCTGAGTTGGATGGGCGTCTCCTTGTTTACGACCTGGGTGAGCGCGCGCCGAATCTTTGCCAATGGGGCCACATGGAACGCTTCGGCCGTACCCTGAAGTCGGAGGTGGGCGGCCTTGTAACCTTCGATGCCCGGAAGTTCGTCCGTGCCCGTTGTGTCAGCCATCCATCCGAGATCGTCGGCCGCGTGTTTGGCGAAGCTCTTCACTGGTTGCGAAGGACTTGGAGTAGTTGTCGCCCGCGTGGCGTTTGCGATCGCGCCCCTTAGCAGCGTCTGTTCCACTTCGGAGACTACAGCGTCAGGCGCACGCAACCAATCGGGTGTCCACACGTGCATCACGCGCCATCCGAGGCGGCGAAGCAGTGATGTGCGAGATCGATCTCGGTCCCGCGTCGTAGCGGCGTCACGATACCCGGGGCCGTCACAGAGGATGCCCAAAGCGAAACAGTCCGCTCCGTCAGCGGTCGGTTTCACGACTGCCACGTCCACTTGAAAAGCCGAATCGCCCACGCTTAGCGCCGCTTGGTGGCCTTTTCGTTTCAAGGCGTCTTGCAAGGATCTCAATAGCTCGGGACGCTCAGCTGTTTCGCGGTCGTCAAAGTGTTCCGAGTCGGACGTCGTACGCATTCCTCTTCGAGCAGTCTCCATATACGCGCGCAGCAACTTGGCACCACGACTCTGCGTACGAGCAAGGTCGATGTCCTCGGGTTGGACCGAAGCATAGACAATGACTTGTTTGCGAGCGCGAGTTACGGCAACGTTGAGTCTGCGATCACCGCCCTGGGAAGTGAGCGGCCCAAAATTGTGCCGAAAAGACCCTTCTGTATCGCGCGCATATCCCACGCTAAAAACGATCACATCGCGCTCGTCACCCTGTACCGACTCGAGGTTCTTCACAAAGACCGGCTCAATTGCATCGTTGTCGAAACGTGTTTCAAAGGAAGTGTCTTCCCGACGAAGCGCGTCGATGGCATCCAACACTTCGTTGCGTTGCGTCACGCTAAACGTCACGACTCCCACGCTGTCGTCGGGACGCGAACGCAAGATCTCAAACACGCGTTCTGCTACGCGCTTGGCTTCGATCGGATTTGATCGGGAGGAACCTCGGCCGCCGTGAAAGATGCCTTCGGGGACATGCACAAAGGAGATGCCTAGGTTCTCAGAGGAACGTGACGCGTTGGGAAATGTCACCAATCGATTTTCGTAAAAATGGCGGTTGCTGAACGAGATGAGACTTTCGTCGAGGCTGCGGTAATGCCAGCGAAGGGGAACTTGCGGTAGGGGGCCCGCCTTGCATTCGTCCAGCACACTGGGCAAGTCCGCTGGCATCTCGGCAAGCACGTCGTCTTGTTCATCTTCTTCGAACCGACGCTCGAAGAATCGAGTGGGAGGAAGCTGTTTGCTGTCTCCTGCAACAATGACTTGTTCCGCCCTCGAGATAGCCCCGATGGCATCCTCCGTGCAAATCTGAGACGCCTCGTCAAAGATCACGACATCCATCTGCTGTTTGCCTGGAGGCAAGTACGTAGCCACGCTCAAGGGGCTCATCATGAGGCATGGCTTGAGCGCTTGAAGAAGCCTCGGAATGCGATCAAAGAGCACGCGCGTAGGTAGGTGACGACGCTCTTTGCCGATCTCGCGTTTGAGAATTGCGATCTCGCCGTCTCCCAAGCTCGACGTGTTGGGCGGCGGAATCGATCCACTAAGCCGTGTCGCAATTCGCCGCCGAGCCTGATCAAGCTGTTTCTTGTCGAGGTCACAAAAGCGATCAATACGCTGTTCTCTTGTGCCACCATCGAATGAGCCAAGTTCGGGTACGTCCTTTAGGAGGCGATCGGCAAAGGCGCGCCAGTACGTGCGAAACCATGTATCTACGAGACGGGAACTCGAAACGCCGAGATCCTCAAACGATTCCAGATAGCTAGCAAGGCCCTGATCGGAAGCAGCCTGGGAGGCGCGTTGCCACGACATCCACGTGGGCAGTGAATCAAGCGATCCGGATGCCTGTTCGACATAGCTTCGAATACGTGCCAGAGGTGTATCGACGGCATCCTGTCCGAATGCACTCTTTTGATTCAGAAGTAGATTCGAGTCGTATTCGGTGAAGGCTTCACTCCACTTCGCATGCGCCTCTTGCCATGCCACACGTGCCTCACGAAAGACTTCCAAGTTGTTGCCGCTTGCCAGGGCGGCAAGTCGCTCCTTCGATGTTCCCGTGGGCGCAACGGCCATGAGTTCACGGGTCCATGCGACGTGTTTCATGAGAGGCGACAAGTCCTCACGAGGACCGGCGTACTCGTTGCCAAAGGCCGCCAGTAGGGTGGCGTCGCCAGCATCAAGCTCTTTGCCAAGCACCTCTACGTTTCGGAGCCTCTGAATCTCCTTCGCAACAACAATGTCGCGGTCTCGAGCGGAGGGCGCCGCGTGCGACTGCATCTGTTTGCGCGCTTTGCGCCTGCGGAACCATCCAAAGATCCATCCGCCTGGACGTGCCAGATGAGCAAGCTTGTCGAGGTCCAGATCAAACACGCTGGGGGCGTAGTGGTTTGACAGTTCGTCGATGAGGTGCGCCCGCTCGCGGCTCTTGTCGAGCAGCGCTGTGACACGAAGGCTCGTGCCCGACCAAGAAGGATTCTGAATCCACTCGCTAGGCGGCTTGGTCGTATGTTCCAGATGCAATGCTAGGTTCGCCAACGCCTTTCCACGCTTCAACGTCTCGAAGGGGCGACCGTTGATAAAGACGCCGAGCGTGGTTGCGGCCGCGCGCACGTCGTCGAGGGCGTGACTCATCATGTTCAGTTGGCGCCGGACCGATTCGATCGTGTCCACGCCCAGGGTGGTCGCTCTTACGCCCCGCCATGCATGTTCTTTCAGGGGCTCCACTTCGGCACGCAGGGGCTTGAGTTCTTCAAGGGTCCGTTGTGTCTCGCGTAGCGCGGCCCGCGAGAACGTCGTCGGGTCCTCCAGTTCAACCTCGCACGCTGCAAGATGGTGAAGCCGTGCGGCACGCCCGAAGACCTCGAAGGCGCTATATCCGGATTCGCCTCGCGGCTCATGGAGTGCATCTACATACGCACGAAGATTGGTACGCAATTCGCGAAGCTCATCGAGTCCTTCGGTGCGGTCCTTCTGTTTTGGACTCCACTGCTTCCACGCACTGGCAAGGCTGCGGACGATCTCTCGCTTGTTGGCCTTTCGGCTGTGAACTTCAAGACAGAACGGTCCCAGTCCGGCTTGATCCAAGCGTCGCTTGACCACGTCGAGCGCCGCGATTTTTTCGCTGACGAAGAGCACCCGTTTTCCTCGCGCCAGAAACTCCGCAATGATGTTGGCAATCGTCTGCGACTTGCCCGTGCCCGGAGGTCCCTGCAAAACGAAACTATGTCCCTCGCGCGCAGCCAAGATGGCCGCCTGCTGACTGCTATCGGCAAGCAGGATCTGATACGTGTCGGTCGGATCCATCGCCGCTTCGACTTCGTGAGGCTCGGGCATCGATGTCGTGCTCTCACTTGAAAGAACGGTTCCCTTCGCAAGGCTCTGCACGATGGGATGCGCGCCGATCGTCTCCTCGTGTTGCAAGAGATCCTGGTAGAGCGGAATCTTGGCGAACGAAAAGAGTGCAAGCGCAATGTCTTCCGACAGCGTCCAATCGTCTCGCTTCTCGCACAGGGCTCGAAACGCATCAAACACGGTGCGCACGGGCTGGTCGCTCTCGGCCCAGCCGTCGGGCAGTTCGATCGACTCTCCGTGTTCCTTACGGAGCTTGACAATCAACGCGGGATTGACGCGCACTTCGGCATCAAACAAGGAAAGCCGAAATGCCGAGCGTGCCCCCCTTCGTGTGAGCTCTACCGGAATAAGCAAGAGGGGCGCCTTTAGAGGCCGAGGATCGTCCAGCGTCTTGAACGTGAGCATTCCCATCGCTAAGTGAAGCGTATTGAATCCTTGTTCCTCAAGGGTCGAGCGACTCGTGCGGTAGAGCGTAAGCAATGTGCGCTCAGCGCGCGCCTTGAGTGAAGTCGTCTGGAGCCGCGTATCGGTCCGCCGCGCCTCGGCGTCTTCGCGCTGTGATTCGTTGAGGGCCTCTCGCGTTGCGTCTTCGATCGCTCCAGCGCCTGGTGCCGTTTGCTCGCCGTGGGGGATGGGCGTTCCTTCGAGGTCCGGAGCGTCGGAGGTGTTTGCCTTAGGCTCAGGCTTGGGGAGAAACGTGAACTTCTTACCGTCGAGGATGCGCTTTGCGACAAAGTGCGGATCCTCGTCCACGATCGTAATCGTACTTGCCTTGGTGGCCCGGTAGGCCAGCAGCCGATTGGCACGCGAGAGATCAATCAGTTTGTCGCGCCATTCGATTAGTCGCGTCGCGGTGGGAGGTACAGCCGCCGTAGGCTCTGGGATTGCGGGGACTCCGTCATCCTCCGTCATGATTCGCTCCTGCCTTGGAAGGGATCGTGTCATGAGATCGTACGGGCGACCAGGCCACATGGGGCGTTGGGCGCAGGACAGATGACCGTAGGACCCCTCACGTTTGGGCGTAGGATGGCATGATGGTCTTGCCTCTTTACCGCGTCTTGCTTGCGATTTTCATTCTTTGGATGCTGCCCTTCCATGGTGCCGCATGCGCGGAGGATGCAGCTCCCGCATCGAGCGAGGATCTACCGAGTCCGCCCGGGTTAAAGCCATCCGCTCCCGTGATTCCGGGACGTACAAAGGCCGAAGCTGGTGCCATTGCACCCGCGCCTGCCGCGAATACATCCAAAGACGTAACACCCAAGAAGAAGGCACCCGCAAAGGCCTCGGCTCCTGTGGAAGACATGCCGTCGTTCCCGAACCCCGATGCGCCTGCCATTCGAAGTGGTGAGATTCCTGAAGACGAACCGATGCCAACGGTGGGATCCGGTATGCCTGTACCCGGTACCGACGTTCCCTTCGGTACGACAAGTAAGTTTCCTCGCCACCGCGCGCCGCAAGACGCTGGATTGCCTCTTCCCACGGTGTCGACCTCCGAGGACGAAGAGCAGAAACGTCGCGAAGATGTCTTGGTTCTTGAGAATGGTTCCGAATGGAAGGGCTATGTCGTTTCCGAGAAGACCGACGTCGTGATTTTCGACAAGTACAGTGCGAGCGGCGGGCATGCACGCTTCACCGTACCGCGCAAGAAAGTGCGGACGATACGCCGCGGTGAACGACTCGCCGAAGCGCCTGAGGGCTCCGAGCTGTTGCGCGATTCGTGGTTCTTGTTGCGTGGCGATCGAGGGACGATCGGAACTCGGCATCTCACGGTCATCCGCGTTCAGTCTCCGCGAGTAAACGGGTATCGATTGCGCGAGGTCATCTACGAGTTTCCCCAGGGTCGACATCTTCCTGCGGTTGAGACCGAATGGGTCGAAGTCGTGGACATTAATTTCTTCCCTAAGTTGATTCGCTTTCGTGAACGCGCCGTCTTTGAGCCAGGGCATGAAGATGCAGACAAGGCGTTTGACCGACGCATCTCGGGGGTCGTCCAAGATGGCGTTTGGAAAAAATACGTAGGCGTGGGAAGCGACTCTCATGAGATGTACGTCGACGTACCTGAAGGCGTGCGAGGTAGGCAAGGGCATCGCGAAGTCATGCTGCGTCGCTCTCCGCGAGTCGTCGGCCTAGAAGAGGCGCAAGTACTCGATCCCAACGTCGACGGTTTGGCAGAAGTGCGCGCGGGCTTTGTGGCGGTTGCGCCGCGATACCGACCGGGCCGCAAGACCAAATCCTATCGAGGCGACGAGCTCCACTGGGAGCAGGACGGCGCGCGCCTCATTTCGCGTTTCCATGACGACTCGCGTCCAATGCGTGAAGAAGTGACCCAAGGCGTGTTTGCTGTGCCTGCCACGGAAGCTCAATGCAAAGCGGCGATCCCGGGCGCGCCCTCGGCCGCCGATGGAGCGAGCGGCGAGCTCACATTGCCCGTCTGCGGACTTGGGTTCGTATTGCCGGGTCCCCTGTGGAATTGGAAGCAGCGTCTCGTTCCCGCCACCCACACGGGATGGCGCGTTCTTGGGACGCTCTCCGAGGCTGTGAATGTGGCCGACATTCGCGTTGAGTGGCATCCTGAAGGAGCTCGTACCGAGCGCGGAGCCGTAGCCGGGGAGGCATGGTTGCTCAGGCGCCTTCGCGGCCTCTCGCCGAACCTGACCGCGGCCTCACCAAGGCGGCTTCTCTCGAGTTTGGTTGCCTCAGGCGCCGACGATGCCTGGCGGGTCGAAGTCGTTGGTCGATTGCGCGGTGAATCGGTTCATACCGTCGTCGTAGTGGTAGACCGTGCACCGGGCCGCGTGGTACTTCTTTGTGCGTGCCCAACCGCTGCATGGGAAAGGGCGCGCGCCGATATCGAGAGGTTCATTGCCTCTCTTCGGGCCTTCTAGCGAGATCGACCGATCCGCTAGGTTGAGAAATGCGCCTACGCGTGTTTGTCTGAGGCCCGGCATCGTCGAGACTTGATGCAGGGTGGTGGTCGTGGCAAACGCACATGAAGTCAGCATTGCGAAGCGCTTGCTCACGGAGCGCATTGTTCCCGATAGCGTTCTTCGCGAGTGTTTCGCGCTTCAAGAACGCCTTCGTGAGCAGGGTAAGAACGTTAGCCTTGAGCGAGTCATTTATCACCTCAAGGTGCTCCCCAAGGGAAGCCTGCGCGTTCTCTCGGCGCCCTCGCCGCTAGAGAGTCAGCCCTTTGAAGACTATCACCTAGAAGAATACGTGGGCGAAGGCGGAAGTAGCACGGTGTATGCCGGCACGTACCGCCCCAATCGCGCTTCCGTCGCCGTCAAAGTTCTTGATCCAGTTCAAGCGTTACGTCCCGAGTTCTTCTCGCGCTTTCGACAAGAGGCCGAACTTCTTGTTGAGCTTGAACACGAGAACATCGTCTGCGGGTACCACGTAGGCACCGGCCTCGATCCGTCCACGGGTGGCGCGTGGAACTATTTTTCGATGGACCTTGTCGATGGAATGACGGTGCTGGAGACCATCGATCGTCGTGGCTTCCTCTCCAACGAAGAAGCACTTTCTATTACGTTGCAAACCGCGCGTGCCCTTGGCTACTTGCACTCGTCGGGGTTTCTTCACCGCGACATCAAGCCGGGCAACATCATGGTGGAGGCCGACGGCCGCGCCAGGCTCATTGATCTTGGCCTGAGTCGTCGTCTCTCGGATGACGATGCGGAAGACAGTGAACTAGAAACGATGACCGTTGGCACGATGGAATACGTATCCCCCGAGCAGGCGCGTGGCCGTTCCGATCTCGATCCGCGCAGTGATATCTACAGTTTGGGCGTCTCGCTCTATCACATGGTGGTTGGAGAAACGCCCTTCAGCGGTGACACCGACTACGAAGTGATGGCTAAGCAGGTACTGTCGGCGATGGATTCGCAAAAGGTGAAGAAGCGCCGCATCTCGCCCGAGATTCAGTACTTTATCACCAAGATGATGTCAAAGGACCGAGACGACCGATATGACACGGTGGACGATGCCATCGAAGACATCGCCGGCTACATTCCTGAGTTCTATGTCCCTATTGACTTTGGCGATGATCCGGTAGTGGCACCGATTCAGCCCGTCTCGGCGCCTCCCATTTCTGTCAAGCCGGTTCAACCCGTCAAGCGCGTTCGATCGGTACAACCTGTGAAGCCAAGCGGCTCAGCCCCATCTCGCGCGGTCCCATTACAAAGACCGGTTGCCTCGGTAAAGCCGATTCAGCCCGTCGAACCTGTTCCTCAGGTCAAGCCCGTTCGTCCGATCAAGTCAGTGAAACCTGTGGCTCCGGTGCCCACCGTTAAGCCCGTGGCTTCCGTGCCCACCATTAAGCCTGTGGAGCCCGCATCAACTCCAGAGACGGCTCCTCCTATGAGTGCTCCCAAGGACGACGAATCCACAAGTACGTCGCCCCTTGATGCGAAGGACGACAAAAACGTGCGAAAGCCCATTCAGGCGCCCAAGCGCACCCGCGCTCCCAAGCGCAGCCGAAAGGGATCGTCACGGCGTGACCGGTAACCAACCTTGGTATTCCGAAGGTTTGAAATTTCGTTGCACTGCTTGCGGGGTCTGCTGCACGGGAGAACCCGGCCATGTTTGGGTGACTCATGATGAGGTTGCGCGGCTTGCCAGAGCGAAGGGACAGTCGGTCGCGAAGTTTTCGCGCACGTATGTTCGTAGCGTGGGCAAGCGACTATCGCTAAACGAACGACCCAACGGCGACTGCGTCATGCTCAAGGACGGCAAGTGCACGGTGTACGCCGACAAACCCAAGCGTTGCACTACGTTTCCGTTTTGGTCCGATGTCATCGATTCTCGAGTCGAGTGGAATGACACGGCCAAATCGTGTGAAGGCATGGGGCAAGGCGACCTCTACAGCGCGGCCGAGATTCAAACCATGATCGATGGCGATGAATCGCCTATGCGCGAGAAGCATGCACGTGAGCCGGAAGAAACGGTGTACAGCCGTCACCCTGCCACGGGATTTCCGCCCTTTCCCACGTTGGAAGCGCCGCAGCGTCCCACGTCGAGTGATCTTCCGATGCCGATTCCGTCGTCGCATCCTGAGGTCGACTGGAAAGGTGCGCTGTTGGCGCTCACCGCGCTCTACGACGAACTCGAAGCCGAGATCCCGCATTGGGAGTTCACGTGTTCGGCCAGCGGTCGCTGCTGCGACTTCGATGCGTACGGGCACCGGCTCTATGCCTCAACCCTCGAAGTGATGTATTTCTACCGCAGCAAGCTCTTTGATGAGCAGCAAGCGCCCGTTCAAAACGACAACCCTCGTATGTGTCCAGCGTGGGGGAGCGACCGCCTTTGCCACGCGCGCGATGGCCGCATGCTGGGTTGCCGAACGTATTTTTGCGCACCCTATCCCAAAGGGATTCCCGAAGAACTTCACGGCGGGTACCACGACCGCATTCGCGACCTTCACGCGAGGTTCAAAGTGCCCTATGCGTACGCGGATGTGTTGGCTTGGGCTGATACGATGCGTACGGGGGCGTAGGGCTACTTGTCGTTGGTTGAGGCCGAGCGGAAGTCGGCGACGATCTTGGCGTCAATTTCTCCATCCACCTTGACGGACTTGGTGATGGTTCCCCTCGTACCCAAGATCGCCGAATGATGAATCACGACATCATGCGTTCCAGCGGGGAGTCCAAAGAGGGTGTAGACCTCCTCCAAGCTGGGCAACAAAACCTTGAGGTGGCGGTGTACGGGGAACAGGCCTTTTTGAAATGACAGACGCGATTCCTTGCTTGGAGTTTTTCCGATTGAGATAGAGGCGTGGCGGTCTACACCTTTGACACCGGAAAGCACGCGCACATGAATCCGGCTCCCTCGGCGAAGCTCGGTGTACTTCGCAACGACTGCGCTTGAGTCGGATTGATCGACGTTGACCGAGAAGGGCTCCGCAAACTGGGGTGCAATCCAGCACGTGAAAGACTTCTTGCGATCAACGGAAATATAGTACGTAGAGTCATCTTCGACCCATGGAGCGGGTGCCCACGTTGTGGCGTTCTTAGATCCGGTGTACGAGATCCATGCGATGGATTGCGCATCTCGATCCAAGGGACTGGTCTTCGGCTGGTGCTGCCTGAATCCGCCTATATAGATTTCGTGGATGATCTTGTCAGCAGACATCCTTAACTGTTGCTCTTGATGCGCCGCGTCTGTTTCACCCATCTTCGGTAACTTGAGAATGCGCTTCGCTTTCGCCCATATCACTAGATCCTTATCCATTGGCGCAATGGTGAACGGGGTGTCATGTAGAAGTGGATGATGGAGTACGTAACGCGCCGTACTGGCATCGACGGCTCTGAGTTCAAATTTTCCTTCTTCCGTGAGCTCACTCGCGGACATTGGGTAGGAGGCGCCCTTCTCATCAACGCGTTGGGCGCCGCCCCTTCGTTCGACCCATCCACCCGACCATGGAATGTTCACCGCACATCGAGCATGGCCGTGGACAAGCCGGGTCTTCGGAATCGTCAATGGCAATATCCACGCGGGCTTGCTCGTGTTGACATGGACCCTC
>JAVJHY010090179.1:0-23173 GCA_035593235.1 Phascolosoma agassizii
ATAAGAAATCTGACCTCAAGGCATTATAACAATAAAACAAGGCTGACTCTATCATTCGTCCTACTGCTGAAAAAAACGTTGCACGTACTTCTTTATACTGCCCCCCCTGAAAGTGAGCCCACCTTTAAGACATAACCCAATTCTTAAAGGAGAAAGCCTAATGGGAGAACAAGTAGCAGATCCGATTGAACGCTGGACAGCCAAACGACGAGCCGCGCTGGTCTTGAACATCCTCAAGGGGGAGACCTCGGTAGCGGAAGCCTCTCGTCAACATGGCCTGAAAGTGGCCGACGTGGAGAAGTGGCAGGATCAGTATCTCCGCGCCGCAGAGAATGGCTTGCGGCGACGTCCCAAAGATGAGGAAGTCCTGAAAGAGGAGCACATCAAAAAGCTCCAACAAAAGATCGGGGAATTAGTTGTGGCGAACGATGTGTTACGAGAGGCTCTGAAGCCCGTCCCTTTAGCGCGAGAGATGTCCGACGCGTGAGAGCTGCGTTGCCGGGCATCTCGGAACGAACCACCTGTCGGGTACTCCAGGTCAGCCGAACGGCGCTGCAGCGGCACCCCAACGGGAAGCGGGCTCGAGCGACGCTCTCTGAGGAACTCGTGCCCCAGCTTGAGCCGTTGATTCAAGATTTTCCGACCTATGGGTATCGACGTTTGTGGGCACTCTTACGATTTCGGCATGGGCGCAGCCATAATCGTAAGGCCGTGTATAGGGCTTTACGCCTGAAGCTTTGGTTGGTCCATCAACGAACCGCAACACCACGTCCGCGTGTGCAGTGCCGTCGGAGTCGGGCGATGCAGAGTAATCAGCGTTGGGCGATGGATGTGCCCCATGTCCCCTGTGGACAGGATGGTTGGGGGCATTTAACGGCGGTGATTGATTGTCATGATCGCGAGATTATTGGGTATGAGTTCGCCTTGCGGGGGCCCGCGAAAGAAGCGGAACGGGCGTTTGAATCAGCCTGTCTCGCCCGCTTTGGCACCTTGCGCTCGGTGGTGCCTACGCCGGTCCTTCGAAGTGATAATGGGTTGATTTTTCAGAGCCGCCGCCTTAGGCAAGCGTATCGCGACTATCGGTTAGCTCAAGAGTTTATTACTCCCTACACACCCCAACAAAACGGGCTGATTGAACGGTTCTTTCGGAGTTTCAAAGAAGAGTGTGTCTGTCAACACCAACTTGCGACCGTTGAAGAAGCACAGCAGAAGATCATCTCTTGGATGCGATGGTATAACGAGGAACGCCCACATCAGACCCTGGAGTATGGAAGCCCTCGTCAAGATCGGCAGGAACAAGCCTTACAGGTGGCTTGATTGCAGGGGAGCACTACATCTTGAATTTAAGATTCCAGACGTCGCACGGGGAAACCCACTTAAAAGCTAGACAGAATAGAAGTAGATTTTGGACGAGTTAGGTAAGTAGGTTTGACCAATAACAAAAACTAACTGGCCAATGTAGTTTTTGTCTTGAGAAAAGTTCTCAGGATGTTTTAGGACTTTCTGAGCATCGTAAAGAAAGAGCCTCCTAGCCGAAGGGCTAGAAGGCTCTGCACTAAATCAAAAAGCGTTGAATGTCTTAATGCGGTTTGTTGATATTTTTATATCGCCAGGCCAATAATCCGGCAAGACCACTACCAAACAGCAACACCGTAGAAGGCTCAGGAACTACTGGATTCGGGCCAGGGCCAGGGCCAGGGCCATGATCAACCGTGATAGAAAATGTGGTGTCAAAGGGAAATCCACGAAAGAATGAAAAATCTGTCGGGGAATCTAAGTTAATAAAGTCATCTCCAAAGGTGATCTCACTCAACCACCCAGGTGAATTATTCGCAGTCTGTGCAACTCCTGTTATTCTCCCAGGGGTACCTACCCAGTCCAGGTCCGATAAGACAATGGAAAAATCCGCAGGCCACTGAGCCAAGTCGGTCGGATCCCATACCACATTAATGGAAGAATCGGCTAGGTCAATCGAAAAAGGTGAAAATGACAATCCTGGAAGATTACTTGAAAATTCTACACCCGGATCACTCACGACAGCTGTTTGTCCATTGATAAAAGTAACGGGAGGAGGGTTTCCCAAACCAACAGGGTTATTCCAAGTCGCACTCACCGTAACTGTATCACCAACAAGATCAGCCATCACATTTACAGGAAGCAGGAAAAATAAAAAAAAGATCATTGCAATACAAGAGAACTTCTTCATAACCATAATCTCAACCCTCCATTAGTTAAAATTTATGTTAAGTAGGGGGATAGTAGGAAAATTCATTTGAAATTTGACTAGGAACTTTTCCTTTTTAAATGAAAATCCTCACAAACGTCCCTAGAAACACAATTACGCAAATTACGTTCCATTATAAACGCATTAATAAAAAATACACTTGTTCCTTTAATAAACCATTGTTTTTATTATTGTTAAATTAAATTTATATCTAAGAAAAATTTTTAAAGTAAAAATAACTTTGCTTTACGTGCCATTTGATGAAGAAATTGTCGATTTATATTACTATTTTTTCCTTTTGCCTCTGTTAATAACAAAAAATTCCTACAACTCTTCTATAAAATCAACTATTTAATTTCATTTTGAAATAAGTCTGGAGTGCCAAAAATTCTGACAGTTAGGTTCACACCCTTGAAATTGCTTTGATTCAAAACTATTTGCGTATGGGTTTCTTACAAAAATGAAGATCAAACGATTTGGATATTTTTTTTGAGGTTTCAAAGAGAACAGGTAAGAATTTCTGCTACAAGTGAAAAGACGTTCTAAAATGACCAACCTCGAATGGACATACCACGCAAACGAAAGGGATGTCGCTTCATACAACGTTTTTAGCAGGTCTTGCATTAACACATTGAAGATATAAGAAAACAAAGTGCTTGACGCCGTGCTAGGCTCTAGCCTTCTTGGTGAATCCGCGCGGGGTTTCCCCTCGTTCTCAGATTCCTTGAGATAACCTAGCTTTCCTTAATTTCTAGGAATAGTAAGACTCTAATTTTGGTAAATTTCGACCAGAAGCTGAAGTCGAACGAAGAGAAGAAACCACAATCCCGAAGTAGGCTTAACACCGTTTTTACCACGAAAGGAATGTTGGCGTGGTAGAGCTGGCAGATGAAGATGCTGCAAGAACATTGTTTAAATGGTTTTGTTCTCTAACCAAAACTTTTGAGACATTGTACTTCCCAGATTTCTCTTGCTATAAGAGAAATCCTGCCTTCCACAAAACGAGCGGTCTTTGAACATTCCCCAAGTCTATGATGGTGCCGGAGGCCGGACTTGAACCGGCACGGGCTGTTAAGCCCGAGGGATTTTAAGTCCCTTGCGTCTGCCTGTTCCGCCACTCCGGCATGGTCCAGGTTGGTGCGCTGACTGTACCACTCCCTCCAAATCGGTGCAAGATTTCCCAACACATTCTGCCCCTTTCACCGAAACTTTTCTCTCATTTGGTTCTTGAGAGGTGTTCCGCCAATACCATATTGATGGCAAAAAAAAGGATGCGAATTTTCGCATCCTCTTTTACTGGGCATTGGCTCCTCACCAGAAATGCCAATGTGGTCGATAGATTTTTTATGATTGATTCATGCGAACCACCATATGATTTCGACGGTTTTCTTGGAAACACGCTTCATTATTATTTTGACAGAAAGGCTTTTCCTTGCCATACGATACAATCTTGATCCGATCAGACTGTACGCCCAAATTCACTAAATATTCACGGGCCGCTTCGGCTCGTTTTTTTCCAAGAATAAGATTATAGTCTTGAGTCCCACGTTGGTCACAATGTCCCTCAATCGTCAGGCCCTTATCCGGATTGGCACGCAACCATTCGGCATCTTCTTTTAAATATCTCGCACCTTCCTGAGAAATCGTCCAACTGTCAAAGGCAAAATAGATATCTTGCACACGCCCTGAAGCACTGCTGCGAGCATTGTTGACTTCAACGATTTCTCCGTTTGAATCTCTCATCCTCATACCCATGGAAGAAGGATCATTTATCCCTGGCGTTTTCGCAATCCCCATACCGGGATTGACATATTCCGGTGATGCTCCACCATTTTCATTCAAATAGGCTTGTGCCCAAGCCTCAGGATCAATTCCCGTCGATGAGGCGCTGCCCTGACTAAAACCATCAACGGCACCATAGTTTGGACCACTTCCAGAGACGCCGTCGTAATTAGGGCCATAGTTTGAGACATCTCCAGGAACCCCATCGTTATCATGGCCATAAGACGACCCATTGGCCGGAGAATCTCCATAAAACTCTGTGCTGCTTCGTTTTTCTCTCAAGTAGGCATTTGCCCATGCTTCAGGATCTGGATTGCTCGGACTTGCTGAACCATTTCCAAACCCACTGACAACGCCATGATTAGACCCACGGCCATCTACTCCACCAAATTGTTGTCCATAATCTGATCCATTCCAGGAACCTGAAGCAGTCCCGTCTCCCCTAGCCATTTGAGATGACCCATCGCCGCCCATATTTGAATCTCCCTGTCCAGATCGCGAATACGGATTCGTCCCATTCACTGTTCCGCCATGAATAAGGGAACCATCAGGATTACGAGCCGTACCATACACGTCACTTTCACCAGACTCACCCATTCCGTCCCCTTCTGAGTTCGACCCATATTTGACCGAATGTCCACTACACCCTGAGGTTAAAAATATCCCCAACACGATAGCAAGAAATAGCCTATTGTTGTCTCCACTCACAGACATAACATCCTCCTGGTATAATGATTGCTCAGTTCGTTGCCTACACTCACCTTTCGATACCCTTCCTAAAACACTTCAATAGCTTTCCATCAACCACGTGTCATTTCATAGGAAAAATTCAAGCCTATAATGTAGATATATCGGTAAATTCATCAGAAACTTAAGGACGCACCACAAAATCCAAAAATTTCTTATGACACCTTTCAACCATGGAGAATCCACACCAAGAAATACTCGCACCGGGTAGGGCCAGAAGAGCTATAAATATCAATGAGTTATCAATGTCCAAAAGAGAGATGACAGGCGACTCTCTTCTTCTAAAGAGACCAGGAGAACTCAACGTGTGAAATGGGCGATTGGAAGGAAACGAGAGTAGAAGAAAAAGCTAGAGTATAAAAAATCTAACTCTTGGCAGAAGAAGCAGGAAGTACGACTGTTTGATACCATTCCCAAAATTTGGCCACACCTTCAGGCACTGATGTTTGCGGTTCATACTGCAGAAGGGATCGAGTTTTGGAAATATCCGCAAAGGTATAGGCAATATCTGCATCCATCATCGGGGTAGATATTAATTTTGCAACCCCTCCCGCTAATTGTTCAATACCTTTTACAAAATCAGACAATAAGACAGGCTCCCCTCGCCCAAGATTTAATATTTCATATCCCAAAGGATGATCAACCGCCGAGACCAATCCGCTCACAATATCTTTAACATAAGTCCAATCCCGATACATATTGCCATTGTTATAGAGGGGAACCTCGCAACCCGTAAAAATATTATCCAACACTTTATAGGCCATCATATCGGGTCGGCCACGCGGTCCGTAGACGGTAAAAAACCGAAACACGGTACAATTTAAGCCATAGAGATGGTGATAGGTATGCCCTAACATTTCGCTGGCCCGTTTGCTTGCAGCATAAGGTGCCAAAGGACGATCACAGGTATCCTCAGGAATGAATGGCACAGTTTGGGTGTTCCCGTAGACCGAAGACGTTGAGGCAAAGACGAAGGTCGGCAACGTTTCGGTTTTCTTTTTCCCAATACGCCCAACTGCCGCATCTAATAGAGCCAAGGTTCCCATAACATTCACATCATAATAGAGCCCTGGATCATCAATAGACACTCGCACTCCTGCCATTGCAGCTAGATGCACAATCGCATCAATGTGGTGATCTGAAAAAATATTCGCGACTACATCTCTGTCGCGAATATCTCCCTTCAGAAATTCGAACGTTCCGGTCCATTGATTCACCCGAGCCTGCTCAGACACTTCCCGAAGATTGGCTTCCTTCCGAGATGGATCATAATAGTCATTCAAGTTATCCAATCCGATAACCCGATCCCCTCGCTTCACAAATTCTTCCACCGCATGACTGCCAATAAAGCCGGCCGCCCCTGTCACTAAAATAGTTTTGGCCACACCAATCTCCTTAGGAAAATGAAAGAAAACTTCATTCTTGTTTTATTGGCACCAACATCCCCGTGATTATGTCGGTTCATAGGACAATAAGCTTGACTACCTGTTAATTTCATGCCACAGCCCAGTATATTCTCCCTATATTGAGAGAGAATCGTTCGGTTGTTACAATGACCTCATGGCAAACAAAATAGCAGATATTCCAACTACTAAAGAAACCACAGGTGTTGGGACAGGAAGGGATTTCGAGGCCGAAGTCATTGTCTTCAATTGTGATTGCCACACTTACCAAGAAGTCATTACGTTATTTTGTAAGGTTATCCCGGGAATGACTCCGCCCAAAGCCTTCGAATTAGCCTGGCAGATCGACCACCATGGAAGCGCCATTGTCTTTCAGGGTGATATTAAACAAGCAGATCACATAGGGAACAAACTGGCAACTGGAGGATTGCGAATTGAGATTCGTCACTAAAGCTCAAACGCTCTCCCCTTTATTTTTTCTTCGCCATCCGAGGCTTCTTGATAGCAGCACGCGTTTGTAGTTTGGACTCTTTCGCTGAAGCTTTTTTCTCCGAAACAGTGGCTTTCTTAGCTACTAAATTTTTCTTCACCGTCGGTTTTGTCAATTTTTTTATTGACGATTGACCGGTTTCAGTTTTTGCCTTGGCTTTCGCCTGGCCCTTCGAAAGAGGTTCTGCCTTTTCTTTCTCCTCCTTTGTAGGGGTAGAGTTGGTTAGGGAAACGTTTGAAGTCTTTCCTTTTTTCTTGGGAGCCTTTCCCCTACCTTTTCCCGAGCCATTCGTTGGCTTTAACACTGGGAATGACGGCAATTTCTTCTTTTTCAAGGCCTCACCAGAAAAGACTTTGACTTGATACAGCTCAAATAAAAGTTCAATAGACTTTTGATCACCCTTACGGGCCATAGTGAGAAGACGACGGCGTTGATTCATTTCTTCTTCTTCCGTATGGGAAGTTACTCGCCGTTCCATATGGGGCAATCTTTCCTTGGTGAAAATGACATCTTTTTTTACGTCAGAATAGACGACACTATATTCTACCTGAGCGGTCTATTCATTGGCAATATTCCCTAATGAACTTTTCTAGCCATATCTGGCCTTATGCTTTCTTATAAGAGAGAGACCACACTGAAAGCATAAAATCTAACACTTTACTTCGTCGAAATTATTCAGCAGATGAAAAAACGGAGGGATTCCCTCATTCCCGGAAGAAGGAAAATAATCAACCCAAACAATTCCGTAATAAATACTCTCTGAGACTATTGAATCAAGTGGCGAGAGGCGTTCTCACAAGACGGTTCCGGGCAACGCTATCCCATGCAAGATCTCCGGAAAACAACACCGGCTCGGTATACTCCCCATGAAGTTGCCCTGAGAAGACCCTCTTGGGCAATCTTCATGGGATTAGGCGGCCCTCAAAGTCGAGTCCCTAGGCAGGGCCGGACACCGATGTAGAGGCTATCGTCTGGGAGGAGCTCCGAGACCGTGACTTCACATAACTTTTTGGCGACCAGGGTTTCTACCAGATACCGCTCTAGGTCTCGTTCAGAAAGGTCTGCCATGCATGGGCGCAGCAACCAGCGCAAGAACGGCTCCACACCAGAGCCGTCGGCTCCAGGGAACGGGCTCATCGCTGCTCTGGCCTTCGTGGCATCGGGCCAATAGGCCTGAACCGGCCGAGAGGGAGGAGGGAATGGTACATAATCCCTCGAGAGCAACCATGGCCATTTGGGACAAACTCGGCTCCAGGGGGCGATCGGGAGGGAACGAGAAGTCGTCGGGGCACAGGCTAGCAAAAAATATATTCACTGCCCCTCTTATTCAACAGTCCCTCTCTGAGAGATTATAGCCTATAATGACTCGAGAGTAGCCTTGGCTTCATCGGATCCCGGAAAATTTGGACTAAGTTGAAAGGCCCCTTCCAAAGTTTTTTTGGCTTTCACCTGGTCACCATTTTTAAAATACGCCATCCCTAAATGATACTGCACCACTGGATTTTCTGGAAGCTTTTCTACAGCCTCTTGCAACAAAGAGACGGCCTTTAAATAGGCATTTTTTTTGTAAAAAATCCATCCAAGGGTATCGGCAATATGAGGATTCTCTCCCTGTTGTGCCCGAGCACTTTCTGCCAACGACAACGCCTCATCTAAGCTCCCACCATGCTCCGCCATCAGCCAAGCGAGATTATTCGCGGCAGGTGAAAATTTGGGCTCAATATCCAACGTTTTTCGATAATGTTCCTGCGCCTTCTGGATTTGTTCACGCTGTTCAGCAATCATGCCCAAGATCATATGTGCGGAAGCGGCCTTCGGATTTTTTTCCAATAATCGCTCATATTCTTGCACCGCCTCATCAGTTCTTTTTGTTCGTCGATAGAGATCAGCCAAACTCATATATGAGACTTGTAGTTGATCATTAAGCTCTAAAGATTTCTTAAAGGCTTGCTCGGCTTTGTCAGCTTGGTTCGCTTGCATCCACAGTCCACCAAGCAAGTTATAGAGGAGGGGATTATTCGGTGTTGCTTGCAGCTGTTGCTCTACTCGTTCGCGAGCCTGCGTGGCCTCACCACGGCTCATTCGAATACTGGCAATTTGGCCAACAGCTTGAGCGAAATTTGAATTGGCTTTGAGTGCTTCTTCAAAATGACCAATTGCCTGTTCATATTGTTTATCCTGACGAGCAATCAGCCCCAATTGGTAATGGGCTGTTGGGTCTTGAGGGAGTTGCTTGATAATTTCTTCGTAGACTTTTTTCGCTTGCGAAATATCTTTTTGCCTAAGGTACGCCTGTCCCAATAAATGAACCGCTTGCACGTCTCGTGAATTTAATCGAATAGCCATTTGCGCTTCTTCAATGGCCATTTTGTAGGAACCTTCAGCCATCCGAACTAATGCCAGAGCCTTGCGAATACCTCGATCCTGCGGTGCGAGTTTGACGGCTTCATTTAACTCTTCCAAAGCCTGAGGAATTTCCTTTTTCGTCGCAAACGCCACACCTAAATATTGATGAGCCATGGCCTGACTCGGTTCATCTTTAAGGACTTTTTGAAAGATCGGAATGGCCTCGTCAATTTTCCCTTTTCCTAAAAGCAAGCGACCCTGAAAAACTTGAGAGACAAGGTCTTTTTTGTTTTTCTCTAAGGCATCAGTTACCATTTTTTCCGCATCATCCCACTTGCGATTGTCTAAATAAAAATTGATGACCGCATTACGAGCCACATCAGACTTGGGGTTTAATTCCGTCGCTTTTTGGAAATGCGTTAAGGCTTTAGCACCAGCACCAAGTAAGGTATAAAATTCTCCCAATAACATTTGAGGGATTTCACTATTAGGCTTTCGGCTCCCAAATTTTTGATAGACTTCTTCGGCTCGTTTCCATTGTTGAGTTGCAATATAGTATTTCCCTAGCTTGGCATAGAGCATGTCATTTTCAGGATCTAAATCAAGCGCATGCTGAAATTGGGCTTCTGCCTCCTCTCGTTTACCTTGGACGAGGAATAAATCGCCTTTTGCCAGTATTAACGTAGTCGATGAACTATGGCGTTTGAGCCCCTGCTCCAAACTTGCTTCCGCCTCTATAGGTTTTTTCACCGCAAGATAGGCTCGTGCCAAATCAAGGTAGATTTGCTCATTCTCAGAATCTAACTCGAGAGATTTTTTTAATTCCGTAATTCCCTCTTCAAATTCTTTCTCCACAATGAGGCTGCGTCCTCGTAACAAATGGCCTTTAGGATCTTGCGGAGAAGACGTTAACACGATGTCAGCATGTTTCATCGCCTCTTTGGGTTTCTGGGAAAGCAAATAAAATTCCCCCAACTTTAGTTGGGCATCTTGGATGGTTGGATCAATTTCCACCGCTTTTGAAAGCTCTCCAAAGGCTGCACGCAAATCCGACATTCTTCCAAGCTTCAGATGGATAAGAGCAAGCTGATGATAGGCGTTGGCATCCTTAGGATCCAATTGGATAATATTTTTAAATTCGATTAAGGCTTCCTGATACTTTTCGTCGTCAAAATAGGCCATGCCTCGCTCATAATGCTTGGCCTTCTTTTCCTCAGCTGACAATTGGGTACAATTGCCAAGACTGACTAAAAGCAATGGTAAGGCCAAACAAAGTAATAATTCGGTCAACCGTGTCCGTGGCATCAAAAGCTCCCTTCCCTGTGTAAATCATGAACGACTACTGAGGATTAAGATTAAAAATCCAACAGGTTCCCTTAAGGATTTTTTATATCTTCGCAGACAAATCCTCTTAAATCCAGGGCATTTCAGTCGGATTTACAGCCAATAAAAATTCCTCTATTTTCTCTGAAAAGATAGCACATAACAATCGACCGTCTTGACGATTCATTGACAGCCTCAAGAAGCCATCGATATAGTCTTTTGACATTTTCCTTGAATAAATTCAAATATTTTATTATCTACTGCTTAATAAATTTATCAAAAGGTCGCCACTATGACTCAACAAGAAACAGCTTATTCCATTGATCAAATTGGGTACACGCCCGTGAGATTTAATAGTACGGGTATTTTTGAAACTCATAAAGATCGCATGGTGGATCCTTATGCCGAGACCCGCATGCATAAAGTCCCTCAAGTTGAAGGCATTCAATATGCGCCGCAGATTTCAGAGCCCCAAGCGCTAACAAAAATTCTTCCTGCCTTAGTGGTCTTACATGATCAATGGGGCTTGACCGTTCCTATCCAAGATTTAGCAAAGCAGCTGGCATGCCATGGCTATGTTGTGTTAGTCCCGAATCTCTACGGCCGCCTGGGCGGAATGGTGACAGCCAATGCAGAAGTCGCAGAAGCTCTAATGGAGAAACTTAATGAGCAACAAGCCCTACAAGACATCAATGCATGTTTTGAATATCTCAATTGCAACATGGCGGAGGACACCCTTCTGGAACGAACCGTACGCAATGGCCATGGAGTGGTAGGGTTTGGGATGGGAGGGACATTGGCCATCAAAACAGCCTCCCATCGCCGCAGGCTTCAAGCGGCTGTCGCCATTGGCGGCATCATCCCATCCGGGGAAGAGACGGCAAAAAGTCTCTACTGTCCTTTACTGTTGCAACAAGCTGGACAAACCCCACAATCGTCCGCAGAAGAGCTCGATTATTTTTGCCAAACAGCAAAAGAAGCTGGGAAAAAGATTGAAATCCAGACCTATGCGGATGCGTCACCAGGCTTTTGGTATCCCAACTCACCAAATCACCAGGCTGCAGACATGGATACCGCTATTCAAAAATCGCTTGACTTCATCGGCAATCTGATCAAAACAACGTAATAATTGTGAGCTTTTAGCCATTACATCAAATTTAGTAAAATTTTTTAGAATCGTTACTCTTTAGAAGAACCCCATGTCGCTCCCAATGATATGGAAGTGGCTCATAATACTTCCTCTTGTTATCTTGACCTTCAATCAGTTGACCCTTCTGCCAGTCAGAGCCAACATCCATACATTCGATCATCCAAGAGCATTTTTAAAAGAGCACCATGAGAAAATCATGCGGCTTTCTTCTGATCAAGAGGCATTAGAGTTCTACCAAGGATTCATGCCCAAGCTCAGACAGTCCACTCATCCTCATACAGGACCAAAACGCTCTAGAAAAGAAAATTTCTCTCCTTCCCTATCCCCAGGGATGAAACCCACAATCACGACATTTTTGGCCACCCTCACCACCATTGCCAATATTCAGAAACTCATATCCATTTCTCAAACGTCCTTGGACAATTACGTCTTTTCAAGGAAACTTCTCTCAGACAGGCAACAACAATGGATTTTGTCCAAGGCATCACTAAATAATGTCAAGCCTCTCATAGATCTTCAGAGTAAAATTTCCGTGCCGACCGATCACCAAACCGAATCGTTGCTTTCTGATAATGAGTATACTCAATTTTCAAATTTCCATGACCGCGCGATTTCAATGCCGAATAACGTTGCCTGGACAGAAATTTTGAATGAATTTGGCTTTTCAGGAGTTGAAGAAAAATTACAGGACTATTGGGAACAAAATGAACAGCACACCAGACAACCCATAGCTAAGTCAAAAAAAATTGCTTACATTCAGGAGTATATTAGCTCAAGACTACTCCCCATATTTCATACCTATATTCTCACTCACACCCTAGAAATTATGGCTCAGGCCTATGATGTTGCCTGGGAATCATGGCAACATATTCAACAATGGAATCAAGAAGAAGAGACCAAGCTTGCAGTGAGACGACTTTGTGGAAACTGGAAATGGATTATCCATAACCACCAAAACCATGGAGATCATAAAACAACGATGACCTTTCACCCCCCAGACCTCGAAACACCCTCACAAGTACAGCCCACCAGCATTCTCATTCACGGAGATACCGTCTATCTCAAATGGGTCTTTCCACAAGGTATTCAAGAAGACAGTCTGCTGCTCAGTAATCACGATAAACGCCTGGAAGGAACTTTCACCAACTCCCTAGGACCATACGGCAGCATTTCTGGGCAGCGACTCTCCTCCTGCCAACAATAATTTCACGAATATATGGTTCTAGCGGGAAAAGAGCTCCCTCGCATCAAACCATCAACCGGCAGTTCGGCTAAGGCTCAATATAGGATTGTAGGTAATGGGGAAAATCACTCAGTCGGCAGGAACCGTAGAACATCACATGACGGGCAGGAGTCTATGCTGGCACAGGGATAGCCAACATTTTCAGGGAGCAGCAGGAGAAGAAAATAAGGCTACATCTGTAGCCAAACTTACCTTCTCCAACACTTCGGTGACTTCAATGACTCGTTCATTTTCGGTTTGAGACGATGGAATTGTTTGGCGTTCAATATATTTGACCAGTCCCACACCACGAGCAAACCAAACCGTCATGGTATCTGTTCCTTGCAAGGTCTTTCCACTTTCAGATAAATGAACCTGCATCGTCATTTTCGCTTCTAACCGAATAGCCTCAGCAAACGACCCAGCAGGCACATTCACCGTCTCCTGCCCCTGCGCAGACGAAACGGCTATAATATCAACGGTATCGGACTCGCCATCTCGATCAATATCCATACCAAGCGCGAGATCTTTGCGATTGAACTGCTCAAACGAACTTGGCAATTCTAAGGGAAACCGCACAATCTGATAGGGTACCAGCTGACCCTCTAACGTCGTACCAGGCTTGGACCCATAGTACCGAATGCCCGCGGCATCCCGACGATAATAACTATCAGATGGCCCTTGATTACCAGGATTCGTATCATGAAAAACGGCCACTTGGACTCCCTCGATATCTTCTTCTCCCATGACTTTGGAGACATTCATAAATTGTGCATTCTTCTCGGCAATCTGCACCATTCCTCCTTCTACCATGGTGCCCTGATAGACCCATTCATTCCCGATTTGATCAGGAAAATACTCATGAACATTCGTAATAACGAGTGGAGAAGAACCTGCGGCATAGACAGAAGAACAGAATCCAAGCCACAAAATGCTCAAACAACAAACCGTCGACGTGGAAAAAAGAGATGGTGAAGAATTCAAAGAATGCATCATGATTGGAAATCTAGAGTGAACTTATCATAGCGGCTGCAAACCCAGCAAGACTAGGCAAGAACAATTGAAAAGACCATGGACTTGTCTTCCATCACCATATTTACAGAAAATAATCAAAATGCCTAACTATGAAAACACGAAGACGGATAAGGACAAACCTCCAGCTGTTCTGGTATTTGGCGGATCTGGCGTGATTGGTCGTACCATTGCCAGGGAGTTTGGACGACAGAGATGGTCGGTGGGTGTGCATTATCACCAAAATCATGTATCTGCGGTGGAAGCAATTGCTGCAATCCAAGAGACTGAAGGTACGGCCAGGCTGTATCAAGCTGATGTGAAGGATCCCATACAAATTCGAAAGACTATTCAAACTTTTCTACAAGACCATCCATCGCTCTCTCTCCTTGTGTGGGCGGTAGGAATAGCTCCTACGGCACTTGTCACCAAAACGGATTCTGAGGCTTGGGAAGCCACCTTACAGACCAATCTAACAGGAGCATTCCATGTGTTGAAGGAAGCCGCACCAACATTTGAACAACAACAGAGTGGTGCCGTGATTCTCATAGGCTCCATTTCTGGTGAATACGGACTGGCCGGGCAGATCGCCTATGCGGCGTCCAAAGCTGGCTTGATAGGATTAATGCGAACAACAGCTCGGGAATGGGGGAACTGGAATATTCGAGTCAATGCCATTTTCCCTGGCTGGCATGCTTCGCCGTTATCAAGTAGAGGGCTTGATTCTGCTCTTTCACATCAGTCACACCTTCTCAATCGAACGCCTTCATTAGAACATGTGGCCACAAACGTCTATCACCTCGCCTCTACTCAAGATATTTCAGGGCAAACGTGGAATCTGGATAGTCGGATCTGATCATTCACCCTAAAACTACCAGGCCTTCATAGGGAAAGCCTCTGCTATGACCCACCAATCAATTTTTATCACAGGAACGGATACCGGCATTGGAAAAACAACGGTCACCGGAGCCTTACTTCTTGCCTGCCAACAGCAAGGGCATTCCGTTGGTGTCATGAAACCCATTGAGACAGGAGTTGACGAAAAGCACCCTTATCGCTCGGATACGGAACGATTACGACACCTACTTTCTCCTGCTCCCTCATTTGACTCGGTGTGCCTGCATGCTTTATCACCGCCCCTTGCGCCATGGGCTGCTGCTCAAAAAACAGGTGCCATCATCAACCCCTCCCGCATTGAATCGCAGGTGGCAAAACTCACACAACAATATACTTATCTCTTGATAGAAGGCGCCGGAGGAATATTCACTCCCATTGCCCCCCACTACACCATGAGAGACCTGATCACTTCATTGAATGTCCCATGTCTGATTATTGGGCATACAGACTTAGGTGGCGTCAATCATTGCTTGCTCACTCTGCATGCACTACAACACGCCAAACTCCACGTACTCGGTATCGTCCTGAATCACCATCATTCCCCAAACAAGACCGCAGTGATTCAAGAGCAGCAGGAATCAACCCTAGAGTTGATTCGAGAAGAGGCAGGAGTCCCTGTCTTTGGACCAATAGAATTCTGTCAAACGGTTGAGACCAACTGGCTAGAAGGCGTCACTCGGATATCCAAGGATCCGGAGATACAACGACTTGCAAATCATTTTAACAAAATGAAGAAAGGTACGCAGTAAAAGCTTGGTTTCGATTTTCGGCATCAAGAATTCCTGATGCCACCGCGACCCCATTGGCCCCAGCTTGGCATAGCTCGCTCACCGATCCAGGCACAATTCCTCCAATGGCAAAAATCGGCAAGGACGTCCACGCACGAATATCCTTCATCCCCTGAAGCCCAACGTCTGGATCATGATCCACTTTTGTGCCTGTCGGAAAAATAGGACCAAACCCTAAATAATCCACATCCTCCCTCGCACCAGCTTGAACTTGCACCAAATTATGTGTGGATAAACCGATGAGCATATCAGGCCCTACGAGATTCCGTGCAAGACCTACGGGAAGATCCGTTTGTCCAAGATGTACACCGTCAGCGTCGACGGCCATGGCCAAATCACACCGATCATTCACAATAAAAACCATTTTCCATTCTTTGGCAATGGTTCGAAGTTGACTGGCCATCGCATACGCTTGCCTCATTGACCCAGTTTTATTGCGGTATTGCACAAGCCTCACACCTGACTGACCGGCTTCGTACAAGACGTCTGGCAAGGAACAGGAAGAAGCCCAGTGCTCATCCAATATGAAATAAAATCCGTTGAGATGAGAGTGCAAATGGTCGCGCGAAGTGGGGGGAGAGGTCATACCGACTGCAACGTCAACAACCGATCTAAGAATCTGGTGGTGACCGGACCCTTTTGGAAATCGGGATGATCAAGAATTTTCCGATGGAGAGGAATATTACTCTGAATACCTTCAATCACAAACTCATCTAGCCCTCGTCGCATGCGAGCCAAGGCTTCAGCTCGATCACGGCCATACCCAATAAGTTTGGCAATCATGGAGTCATAAAATGGAGAGACCACACCGGTCGTATCCATGGCCGTATCCACTCGAATACCTGGACCTCCTGGCACGCAGAATTTCGTCACCGTTCCAGGGCAGGGTGTCAAACGGATCGGATCTTCTGCATTAATTCGGCATTCAATGGCATGTCCCAACAATTGAATATCTTTCTGCTTGTAGGAGAGTGACTGTCCCGCAGCAATCCGAATTTGTTCTTTGATCAGATCGACCCCTGTCACCATCTCGGTGACGGCATGTTCCACTTGAATGCGTGTGTTCACTTCCATGAAATAAAACTTGCCCGTTGCATCCATAAGAAACTCAACGGTCCCAGCATTGCGATACTTGACGGACTTCATCACCTGTACAGCCACTTGTCCCATTTTTTTTCTCAGAGTTTCATCTAACGCGGGTGAAGGAGACTCTTCAATCACTTTTTGATAGCGTCGCTGGACCGAGCAGTCTCGCTCATGAAAATGAACCACGTGGCCCTCTTGATCCGCCATGACTTGAAATTCAATATGCCGGGGATCTTCAAAGAATCGCTCAAGATAGACCCCCCCATGCCCAAAAGCCGTATGCGCTTCTAATTGAGCGGATTCGACCGCCTGTTCTAAATCTTCTTCATGCCACACAACTCGCATCCCACGCCCACCTCCACCGGCTGAGGCTTTCACGATGACGGGGAAACCCAGTTTCTTGGCCATAGCCAAACATGCTTTGGGATCCTCTAGTTCCCCATCGCTTCCCGGCAAAACAGGAATGCCATGTTTTATCATGTGCGCCCGGGCTTGGGATTTGTCACTCAACAACGCAATATGCTCCGACGATGGTCCAATGAAGGTAATCCCAATCGATTCACAGACTTCTGCAAAATGGGCATTTTCGGCAAGAAAACCATATCCTGGATGAATGGCATCCACGCCCGCGATTTCTGCCGCACTCAACACATTGGGGATGTTACGATAACTCAAACCACCTTCCGCCGGCCCCACACACACATGCTCATCGGCATAGCGAACATGCAAAGACGCTCCATCCACCTCAGAATGAATGGCCACAGTACGAATTCCTAATTCCCGGCAGGCACGAATCACGCGTAAGGCAATTTCTCCCCGATTGGCAATTAGAATTTTTTTAAACACGTATCATCCTCGATGAAATCGATGGTAAACACCAATGAAAATGGTCGCGTAACTTCCAGGAGATTGAGCGGACGGATCATGAGCACAGACACACCCGCCCTTCAAGCATTCTAGAGAGGGTCAATTAAGAAGAGCGGTTGCCCAAACTCAACCGGCGTCGTGCTCTCAACGAGTACTTTCACGACTTCCCCATCGGCCTCGGCTTCAATTTCATTCATAAGCTTCATGGCCTCAACAATACACAGAACCTGCCCTTTTTTCACCAATGCCCCTTCTTCAACATAGGGATCAGCATCCGGCGAGGACGCACGATAAAATGTTCCCACAATTGGTGAAGTAACGGTGAGAAAATGCGCGGTATCAGGAGATTTCGCAGTAGTCGGTTGAGGGAGAGAATGAGAAGTCGACTCGGCCGTCTTTATGACCTCGACAGAAGGTGAACTAAATGTGGGAGCAGGATCGCGCCGCACACGAATCCGAACACCCTTTTTTTCAAGTTCCAACTCAGTCAGCTGGTACTTATTTAACAGTTCAACAAGGTCTTCAATTTCCCGTCTTGATGAATCAGGCATAATGTTTATTGGGAAAATCTCTCAATGAAAAAATAAAGAGTTAACGGACTCGCTCCACATAGGCCCGGGTTCGAGTATCAATTTTGATAGTTTCTCCAGGCTCCAGATAGAGTGGCACTTTCACCGTAGCCCCCGTTTCAACCTTCGCAGGCTTGGTGCCACCTGATGCCGTATCCCCACGAACGCCAGGATCGGTTTCGATAACCTTGAGTTCCATGAATATTGGCAATACCACCGAAATGGGCTCACCCTGATACAAGAGGATTTGGACCAAGGTATTTTCTTTCAACAAATCGACGTTATCGCCTAATTGGTTTTTTGAATACGATGCCTGTTCATAGCTCGTCGTATCCATAAACGAATACTCATCGCCTCCACTATACAAAAATTGCATTTCCGACTCGTCAAGATTAGGCTCCTGGAATTTCTCTCCGGAACGAAACGTCCGGTCAATCACATTTCCCGTTTTATAGCCTTTTAATTTTGTCCGAACAAAGGCTGGACCTTTCCCCGGTTTGACATGCTGAAACTCCACAATATGATAGGGCTGACCATCCAGCTCAAGCCGTGTCCCATTACGAAATTCTGCGGTTGAAATCACGTCCGATACTCCTACTAAAAAATGAACAATGATGATTATTTCTTATTTTGAAGCGCATGGACTAACGCCCGTAGACCTAACGCATAACTCTGCGAACCAAACCCTGAGATTTGCCCTAACGCGATCGAAGCCAAATAAGATCGGCGACGAAACGACTCTCGACGATGGATATTAGAGAGATGCACTTCAACCATCGGCAATCCAACCCCGACAATCGCATCACGCAGAGCGATACTCGTATGCGTGTATGCGGCAGGATTCAACACAAGTCCTTGAAACTTCGATGAGGCTTCCTGAATCCAGGTGACCAACTCACCTTCAATATTCGATTGCCGCGTTTCCACCAAAACACCAAGTTCATGACTCAAATCCAAGAGCATGGCATTAATCTCGACTAGCGTCGTCGCTCCATACACCTCCGGCTCTCGAGTTCCAAGCAAATTCAGATTAGGGCCATGCAGGACCAGAATATGTATCATGTTCATTCAAATCAAAGAAGCGAGCCGAGAAGAAGCTAGATAAGTCGAAACACCGGCATAGGAAATCTCACGGAAAATTAGAATGCGATAGGGTGTGACAAATTCTACCAGCGAGAAGGATAGGGGTCAACGACATTCATCCTGTCGCTCTAGAGGAACTGGCCGCCTACGCGCTCCATGAGAACCCGACGCAATTCCACCATAGCCCAGGTATCCCGACCACAATAGGCTTCTAGATCCTGAGCGATTTGCGCCCGCACCATCAAATCAGTTTCCGAAAAGACCATCTTTTGGTACATCACCGCAGCCACTGCGCCATTTTGAATGCCTAAATCATCATAGGCCAACTGAGGAAGCAACGATGGCAAGACATTTTTTATGGAAAACGATCCCCTAAATTCTGGATGATAATAATGTTGTTGAATAACGGAAAGAAGGTCCCACAACCGCCGCACAACTTTCGAAAATGCTGACTTTAAATGCGGCAAAAAGTCACCCAACCCAAATAGTAAAAACCGTTCATACTCCGAATACACACAAATACTTCCCGCCTCACCTAGACTGTCTAATAATTTATGGGCTAATTCTTCTCGCGGATCTCGTCCATCAACACACAAATATTGTTGATGCACCACCGTCCCATCTTCATATTCAATGTGATTCGACCATTGAAAGGGAATCGGTCGATAGGGTCGCGTATAGGGAAACACCGGAATAGCCGGCATAAAGGTTTCAAAATCTAAATGATGCACTGGGTACCGCACCGACTGTAATCGCGCACGTAACAGGGGCGAGATCCATTCCACATTGGCTTTAACATGTTGCTGAATATCAGACAAAGGAATATCATCAGGAATCTCATCAATTGTTTCTACCCCTTCTTGGAGCAAACTTTTCTGTAGCTTCGAACCACCTGGCAGATAAAACACCCATCGTGACGGTTTGTCTTTCGTACAATGGTCCCAAAATTGGCATTCATAGGGTTGGTAACAATGTCCATCAGGATCAATTATCGGCGGCACCGGTTTGTGCAAGACTTCTCGCATCTCGTCAAGCTGAGGTTGTACGAGAAGTCGACGGGCCTGCACCTCCTCCGTCATGTTGTCCAACGCAAACATTTCTCCCAGATTCAGTGCTCCGCCTAAAAACACATATTGCGTATTCAGGTGCATCAAATAGCACCCATCAATGAGAAGCCCCGCACCTTCCAGCACCGCTGATTGAATGGTCAAATCATCCAGGTGCGTCGCTTTGACTTTGGAGGTGGCCTTGACCTCAACTAACCGCCAACGGGTGGCATCCAACCGTTCAATAGCATCGACCCGCACAAGTATGCCTTGCCACGCAAACGCCCCTTCAAAAATGGCGAGTACCGCAGGATCCGCAACCAACTCAGCTGTGCGAGCCAGGGCAGCCGGGATTTGACGATGTGTCTCTGCAACCAAGACGCCGCCAGGAAAAAACTCTCTCGCCAAGACACCGACATCCGTTCCCATATCCATAATGGCACGTCGATCTGGAGTCGGCGGTGTGGCCAGTTCCGGTGAATGGATTTCCAAATATAATCGCTTATGACATTGCAGACCTGACAAAAACCGACTTTTGGAAAGGCGGTGCGTGGGCGCGGGTGGCTCAGGTGGGAGCGCAGAGGAGGAAATATCGGTTGTTGGGCTAAGAGGATCCACTACAAGGTTTTCGTCTGAGGTCGAGAAGAAGATGTAAGCAAGATGAACAGGCCGTTATCTAGTTTTCCCCCAAAAACACGGACCATTCAATGCGGTTACTATATACACAGCAATACTGGTAAAATGAGAATTATGACGAATCCTCTTCATGCAAAAAATCAGGACAAGAATCGCCCGCATTCCCCTACGGAAAGCAACAATAAAAATATCAGCCAGATTGCTCAAGCGTTAGGCCAGTTGCTTGATGCCTCGCTGACGATTCCTGGGACCAAAATTAAAGTGGGTCTGGATCCGATCATAGGCCTCATCCCAGGGATAGGAGACCTTATCAGTAATGGAATCGGGTCGTCTCTTCTTTTTTTAGCTACAAAAGCCGGCGTGCCTAAAATTGTGATCTTAAGAATGGCATTCAACATTGTCATTAACATGGGCATAGGAGCGATTCCGATAGTAGGGGATCTCTTTTCCATATGGTTTAAAAGTAACCTCCAAAATGCACAAATTTTGCATCGACATTCCCAAACGACGGCTCCGGTGACCACTGTGGTTGATTGGGTGTACGTCGGGGCAATTATTATTGGAATGCTCCTCATACTCAGCCTGGTACTGAGTTTTATTTTCTGGCTGGGCTCGTCCATCCTCGCACTACTTGACTCAACAAGCCCTTAAATTCCCGACCACCGCGACGAGAGCCTTCGCTTCACAATAATTGCTGACCAATCGAATCGGCAAACTGGCGACCTTTGGCGGTCAATGCCAGTCGCAAAGATGTTTGAACGAGATAGTCCTCTTCTAACAAGGAAGCCACAGCTAGCTCCCACGCTGGACTCTGTTCCATTCGTTCAACCGAATGGCGTGGCACGCCCTCGAGCAATCGTAAACCAAAGACCACACGTTCCTTCTCTTGTTGAACCATCGACAAGTGCTCTCGTTCCGTGACAGGCAACTCACCGGACTCAAGCTCTCGGCAATAGCGATCAAGCTGTGCCACATTTCCAAAACGGCTACCCGCGACATACGATTGAGCACTAGGACCTAAGCCAACATAGTCCTGGCCTTGCCAATAACGTAGATTATGTTGACAAGCTTGACCAGGCTTTGCCCAATTCGAAATTTCATAGTGATCATATCCAGCATGCGCTAAGGCCTCCGTCGCTTGAGCCTGAAACCCTCGTTCCACGTCAGTTTCCACCAGATTCAATTCACCTCGTCGAAAGGCCGCATCAAACGAAGTGCCTTCTTCAAGTGACAGGGCATAACAGGAAAGATGTGCTGGATCAGCGTCACATGCCTGTTGAAGTGTGCGATCCCAAACCGAAGAAGTTTGCCCGGGTATCCCGTAGATAAGATCTAGATTGAAATTACGAAACCCTGACTCTTTGACCAACTCAATCCCTCGGCAAGCCTCTTCAAGCGTACTCGAAAGACCTAGGCAGCTTCGCTCTTGTTCATCAAACGTTTGAATCCCTAAGCTCAATCTAGTGACACCCGCTTTTCGAAGCACTTCCAGGCAATCAGTCGTCAAGGATTCAGGCGTGGCTTCTACGGTTACTTCACAATCATCTGTCAAAGAAAACCGTGTCTCAATTACTTTCAGCATCTGTGCCAATTGTGCAGGTGATATAGCCGTCGGGGTTCCGCCACCAACATAGACCGTCGAAACCTGCTGTGCGGCACAACCGAATTGTTCGGCATAAATCATCAATTCCTTTTCGAGTGCGGCAAGAAACCGTTCGATACGTTTTCCTTCCCGCATCACTAAATAAAAAGCACAAAAATGACATCGCTTCACACAAAACGGAATATGAATATACAGCCCAACATCTGAATGCCCCTTGGTCACTTCGCCGTGAGAGCTGGAATTCTGTGAAGCCACTAACCCTTTGTTCATCTTTCAACAAACCCAATCAATACAGCAAGCCATAGCTCGATCAACCGCTTTCAGAATGTCGTTCCCGATAGATGGCACAATTCCCTTTGTCTTTCAATAATTCACTGACTTCCTTGACCATTGCGCGGTTCCCGCAGACATAGGCCGACAGATGATCAACAGATGACAATTCTTGGAGAACATCCGTCACTCGCCCCTTCTTTCCTGCCCAGGATGCGTTGGGTTTCGACAAGGTCAGAACATAAGAAAAATTTTCATATTGAGTCTTCCAGGCTTCCAGCTCTTGAAGGTAATATTGATCGGCCTCGCTCCTTAACCCCCACAAAAGTTGTATGGGTTGCGAACAGGAATTTTCCAAGAGACTCGTCATCATTGACCATAACGGCGCCACTCCGGTTCCCGTCCCAACAAATAATAATTGTTTTTCTGGTTCATGATGGAGAAGAAACGATCCATGAGGCCCAGATATTTGAACCTCTGCACCAATAGCACTTTCCAATAAAAAGGTGGAACCTATTCCTCGATCGTGGCTATTCAACAATAAGATCAGATATTTCGATGAGCGTGGTGGAGAGGCCAAAGAAAAATATCGGAGGAGAGGAGAGGGAGCACTACTATCCGGTACCGCCA